>JAMKCH010026094.1:0-19063 GCA_023653785.1 Ophioderma brevispina
CACATTATGAATTTTCAGGTGAACTTACCCTCTTGTGTCTACATTTGGGGCACCACCACCATTTGCAGCCTGTGCACATTGACATCAACTGTTTGTGGAATAAATTGTAGTATGGTTTACAAATTGGTAAACAATTATATATAATTATTCTACAACTCTAGAGATGCTATATGTATGTCAAAAGAAATTAATTTTCTCTTTTATTTAGTAATTAATCTCACAAACATCTCAAACCTTAAATGGCATTGGAACTCCACAAATATTGTAACTTATGGCACCAAAGATTATGTCCAAATTTTTAAAGATGCCAAAAGTTACAATTATTGAACTAACAGGTAGTACGCACTGCTGTTGTGTTATTTTTAGGTTGCAACGCTCGCGTATACCCGTTTTGGCTACGTTTTCGCGGCGCCTGCCAACGTGCGTCTCGTTCCGTAGGATCGTTGCATTCAACGGGTTGGTTGATTGTTGTCCTGGTTGGTGGCGTCCTTTCTGTTTGTATTTAAGCCGTAAAGCATCGCGTGAAAATGGTTAAAGGTGACCTTAAATTATAAGAGCTGTTTAAGAATTAGAATAAATGGTATGGAAATTTTTGGGGAACCGGTCCTCTTTACGACGAATTGGGGGGGAACCCGGCAACACCATTATTTCGACGTGGAAGAACTCGCCTCCGGCCTCGTTCTTCGATCCACTTAAAATAATGGTAGCGCCTTGGGTACAATTCGTCTAAAGAGAGTACCTGTTCCCAAATAATACCTTTATTCTCTAAATATCAATATTTACTGAAAGAATTTTGTAGTGTGTGCCACCACCCAATGAATTTTGGGTGGTGGCACAATTTGGAATAAAGTTAAACTACATGTTGAAAGATGTGGTGGCTTCCCCTGTCAGTTAATTTCCGGTAGCAACTATCATTACGGTTATGAATTCGGAGACTGTTTCCTGCCACTTTGCTTTGGCCACCCTTCACAACACATTGAATCATGCATTTCATTCTGTTTTATACGGGCTTTGAGGCTGTCGAATTCATCGGGTGGTGGCACATCAAAAACAGTGAACATCAGCGTAATTGGGATGAATTCAGCAACACTATTCTGCCAGACCCTTCCACACATGCAGTTGCGTTAATGTTTTTACGGGCTTTGAAGCTGTCGAATTCATAGGGTATCACAGTACAAAATTCTTTCCCAGCCTCAAGCCAAAGTACTTACATGCTTACAGCCATGGCAGCTCCGACTAAATACTATTTGCGCTTTATTGTACTATTAACATGAATACCTGCAGTAAAGAGAAATAGCCGGAAATTCCATTAATTTGTCACCAACACATCGCCGATCGCACTTTCAACTTCAGGCTGCCCTGCTAGAACAAAGACTCACTATGCCAGGGTAGGAACACGCATCGCACTTTTCCCCCCCCCCTCGGTTCGAAGTGTTGCGATTTGGTTGGATTTCGTTGTCGATTTGGTTGCCTATTGCTGGGATTGTTGGGAATTCGCTGGGAATGACTGGGAGTTGTTGCGATTTGCTGGGATTATTAGAGAGTCCCCACGTGCAGAGTGTGGTATGGTAGAAGTTTAAGAATTCTTTATGTTCTGATTATACTGTTTTGATCATTTCTTGATTTTTCATTTTCAATTTGTATCCAGCGAGGATTATGCCAATGCGTCTCTTGCAACTTCTTGCTTGTTAATGCATGACCTATTAAAAAACCTTTACATGGTTGAAAAATGGATTATTGAGAGCATTTGATGAAGCTATGGCTATGAGGTTTGCCCTTTCAAAGTAGGGTGGACGATTCGTATATAACTGAAAGACCTGAGTACAGCCCGCTGATTGAATAAACACGTCATGACTCTCTTCAATACAATGCAGTCGGGGTAGTTTTTCTAGTGCCCTGCCATGAAATAGATTAGCGAAACACATTTAAATATAGAATCCTCCTTAAGAACGTGCTCACACCTCTGTAAAATGGGTGTTAGAGCTACTAATTCCCTTCAGGAAAATTTAAATTCATTTTGAAGGGTTAGGAATAAGATTACGCCGGGTTTGGCTTTCACCAAAATCAATGTTCCTTTCCTGTACCCAACCGACAAAGTGTCGTCGCCAGACGTTTCTTTTTCCTTGGTGAAAACGGAGAGGTGACTTGTTTTTTGGGAAATTGAATATTTGAGGGGAATAAACCAACTTTGAGATTTGTTATCCCCATTATTGGACTAAAATTCAAAATTGTGATTTTGCTAAATAGCTATTACGACCGACCGACCTTCAAAAACATCACCGACCGCAAACTTTGAAAAGAAAAAAAAATCTCCGACCGACTGTATGTATAATTATTAAACCCCACACATCACGCGTTTTTAAAGGGCCATAGGCCGATCGCTAATAGCCTCGTCCCCGAGAACTAACTGATATCACGATGTTGGATAAAATATTTGGTAGGTCTATCCTGAAGAAAGCTACTTTTTCATTTACCCTGTGAAATCTTAGGCCTAAATGATATTTGGTTTGGAATATGATCAAAATGTACCCCCATTTTGGTCGACCAATAGTCTATGGAGTTTTAAAACTCACGTTTTCAGCTGTGCGGCTCTGACCCAATATTTAACCGAGACAATCGCAGTTCAGCCGTCCCTCAATCGCTTAGTCTAAAATAATAGATTAAAAATTTGTGTCAGAAGTGGGAATCCAACCCACTACCTCTAGATTATAAGACGAGCCCTACACAACGCCACGAATAAGCCGGCAGAAGGTCGATTTTTTGCAATCCTTAAAAATAAATACATTATACGGGTCAAATAAAGCGGTTGCATACCAATAATTTTCTTCTTTGACGATTTATCTGCCGCTATTTTTAGCAATAACCAATTCCACGAACAACTTCGTAAGATCTCCATCATCGTTCATGGTCGATCGATTGTTATCATATTTGTAGTAAGCGACTGTGTATATGAGCCGTTATTCCTTAATCGCAAACACGATTGTCCTGCCATATCGTCCTGTATAGCATTGGAGTATTAGATTACGACTACAGATGCTGGGTTTCGCGTCCCCGTTTAACCTTTCTTTGATTTAATACAGTCCCAAAATGTTAGAGTAAGAGAAGTTAGAATCAACTATAAAATCGTCGTAATAAAACACATCATTGTAATGGTATGACTGGTGTTGGTATTCCTAAAAAAAATCGCGTGCCGCTTCTATCCAACGGATTGAAATTTTCGGCGCGAAACGTTACAGATGGGGTATTGGGTGGAGAACTATTCTATCAAGATAAACACTTTATAATACTTAAAATCGGGCGGGCCATTCCCTTAAACAATTGGACTCCGATTTTATTACAACATTAACGCTTTTCGCATCTGTTGAAGATAACCTTTATTTAGTCCAGGACGTCAAATATGCACGTTCCCCAAAAACATAATTGGTAGATTACTCTAGCTTCGTGAGTTTGGAGTCGTGGAGGTTGAATAGATGGAGATTGAAAACAAGTCCAATCTACAGAAATATTGTACCGGCGTTGGTTTATAATCAGGGGGGGAACCCATTCAAAACCAGTCGTTTTCTCGTGCTGGTCGCTGACATTTGAATATTGCACGGAATAATTTATTGTTTGGGTTTGGTGCTTGTATACCCCATAATGGCAATTCGATACAAAAAATTCGCGCCAAAACAGTTGTTGGATGTTGGGTGCTATTGGGTTGTTATGTTGTCCTACCCATGGCCACACAACGATGAAATGACATGACATCTTCAGTCCGTCTTTCATGATTTAAATAAACCGCCTCAATGAAAACAATCTTTTCACCTAAGCGCGCCTAAGCAACCTAAGCGAGTGAAGTAACTGATCACAATGATCCAGTTACACTATTATTACACCTGGCCACCTCTAACACATACATCAATTTGTATCACTACTACCGATTATTGTATATGCAAAGCGGCAAAACCACATATGTGGAAGAAGCTGAGGCAGGCCATTGCTTTCTATTGTTGGTACTCTATGTATTTCTTTGTGTCGGCAAAACATGCGAGACATGAATTTCTAAAGCTAACGTAACGTTTTGCCTCTCTATCTATAAGAACCAACCTCTTTGGTTATAAGCAATACAGTGGTGAATAGAATGATGTGGTTATCTCTAACTGGTTTATAAACTCCAACCTTGTCTTCAAAAAAAAGCTGATCTATTTAGTCGTGTGTAAATTGCTGTTCAGTACTATTAGATTATGACCTCGCCCCTTGTTCGCCCATGATCACTTTGAATAGTCGTGAATAGGGTTTAGCATTTGCTGTCGCCAGAGCAAAAAGTAACACTTTTCCGAATGACTTCCTGTATTATATCTCTGATCATTTCTCAAATGGCTCAACTTCGCCCACTAAAAGAACTGCATTCAACACTTCAGACCAACGATTATCTTTCACATTTGTATACTAAAACTCCCCCATTCCTTCCGCACATATAAGAAGAATAATGCAATGAAACTTTGCATTTTGTAATTCAATCGCAAATGTGATTGTAAATTGCAATATTGACATTTGAATTTGTATTTGGTAAAAATGATCAATATCTAACGTTACATTCGACAAGGTGAAAAGGGTGGAATGGGAATAGTCGTTTTTTTTTACAAATCTTCATGTACAGTTCACCATAGTTAAATTGTATGACGAAGTGAAGAGGCAGTACTCAGTCCTGCCCGGTAATGTCGGATAACCTACTTTTAAATCAAATTGCAAGTATCTACGGTTCAGCTACTGATTTCACACAATGGGATAGGTGATTCGCTTTTATTACTTACTTTCATTTTCACTAGCCTTCACTTTCGATCATCTCCACCTACTCGTCAGGTTTTCGGGGCCCCGTTCACGAAGGTTAGATTATTTGAATGTCTTTTGTTTGGTCTCCAGATAATCCAGGCATGCGAATATTACAATAAATGCACCTTCTGGTGCACCTGAAAATTTCAGATATTTCGGACAAGTGATTCTTTGTAATCATCTGCTTGCTTGTGAATGTTCTGGACAAGTCTTGCTAAGTTAATCTTTGGCCTTCCGTAAAAGCGCCTAGAGCGACAACCATTTTGTTCGTCCTTTGCAAATTCGGGTCATTTGAACAAGTTCATTTGGGCTATTATTATTGAAAGAGGGCGCTATTATAATTTCCAGCCAGCATTCTCGAGAATTTCATCAGCTTCCACCGGTGCCTATGATCGATGGTTTTACGGTATGTTCATTATTTAAATGCTACAATTCCCACATTTGCTGATGAATATGAACAAAATCATGATGTGTTAAGGAAAATTCAAAATCACTTGAATTTGAAGCCTTCCTTTTATGTGAATTGGACCGTGAGGAAATATCATGAAGTTGTCGATGTGATGACTTATCAAAATTTATAGTTTGGAATTATGGACGTCTCCAGTATACAAATGAAGTATTCCCATTGCTTCCGTCCTGCGCTACGACAACTCATAACAGCACATGCCCAGCTCGTGTGCTGCCTCACGACTATCAAAGGGGGATTCTTTTGCAAGTAAAAAATGTATTAGTGTAAATATTGCGGCAGATGTTGTTGGTTTATGGCATTTTTATTCAGAAAATAACTTCTATCTTAGTTAGGACACCAAACTATGTATACAGTATTTAATTTGTAAAAGATAATTCATTGGTAGCATTTAAATGTTGATATTTTAAAGGATAAAACGATCTACACAGTACCCAGGAATGGTATTATAATTAAACTTTAATAACACTGATATTTATGCAAAGTTTATAATTTATTGTTTATATGTTGCAATGTTTAGATAACAAAATATGAACTATATACATTTCCCAAATGTTTTTGTTACACTTGCAGAGAAATGTTTTCCCAACAATATTTGCATTTTTGCATTGGTATGATAGATGTTTACAAGTATAACCCTATAATGTTAAAAATATGAAATTATGTTTAATATTGTGCATTTTCATGAAACATGAAAAATAAAAAGCGACTTTATACCAGCTTTTTGATGTAGGGTCAGGGTTAATTCAGACTGTCATTTTGTTGCCATTCAGTAGTGGCCGTATAGCAACCGGCAGACGTAACATGCCCATACAACAAATGTTCTTTAATTAATCGATAGAATTACTGGTTCAAATCAAAGAACGGATAAATTGTCATGATTGGTAATCTTACGTGAGGCGATGCAATGTTGGCCTCAATCCACGCCACCGTAAAAGTCAATTCATTTTCCTGGATAAGCATACCTCTCGAATGAGAGAATCGTTTTGAAAAATTCTAATGAGAACACGAATAAAATCGCATTTCTAAGCTGTCGTTTAAGCCTTACTATGCACTACTTTCTCTCATGGATCAGGAAAACTTATTGAAATGTCTGAAAATGCACTAGTATATATGGAAGTGTTGTAATTGATGATTGATATAGTGACTTGCGCGTTTTCTCAGATTACAAGCTTTTGGATAGCAAAAGTTGAGGTAATTACTCGCGCTCATCAATTCACCTCGATTGATTTACTATCAGCAATGCCGACCAAAGAGCATTTCGGTGGTTGGGCATTTTGATGTAGCTTATGTTTTGTGATCCATAACTAAAAGTATTTCCGGTCTCCTATCTTTCAAATCTGGTTATTCGTGAATTGACGTGAATGTTCTTGTATTATCTTGCAAGAGTTTTAAATTGAAAGGACATATGCCCAAAGTTACCGTACCATATAGTTTTTTTTGTAACGTCGAAGCCTTTCATAGGTTTTCCACTTCGGACAAAGGACCGAATTCATTGCTAATTATACTTGAGGTTGCCCAGGACATGAAGGACTGACTCTAATGCAATTGTACTCAACAAACAAAATTGGTTCTGAGAAAACCAGTACCAGACTCATAGCATGGTTTTTGCGTAAGAAATGTTTTTGTATACAGTAAAGTTACTAGAACACTAACGCCATATTGGCAGACGATCAAGATGATTATTCCTGTTGTAGGACAGACAGTGTGAATCAAAACCATGTAAATTGTATAATTGTTAACCTACCTGCTTCTTCTTGTTTAGTTCATTTTAATTTTATTTGCCCCCATTTAAAACAACTAAAAAATATACAATACAGCATAATAATTACAAGTACTGTATTGCACAATCAAATAAAAACACCCCCCCAATAAAGAAGGATGGTCATAACACCCTATGGTATACAATCCCTTCTTCACAAACCACAATAACCAAGAACAAAAAAAAAGGACAGAGTGCACCATGGCAGGGGAGGATCCCAAACATACATAATACATACATATCGCTTTTATAAGGCGCCCAGTTCAAAAAGATCACAGCGCAAAATTTCAGGCCAACACAAGCACCAGTATAATACAGAAGCGACTGTGAAAAATTGGATATAGAACATGAAAACAAGCGCAAATTACACATGTGCAAACAGATGAGTCTTTAGTACCTTTTCGAAGACGGCAAGTGAGATGAAGAAGACAGAGATGGAAGGTCCTTCCCCAGTTGGGCGCATATAAGAAAACGCTCTGATTGCAGCAGAATTGGAGTGAACGAGGGAGTTTTAGGTACATAGAGTAGTGTAGTGTTCTTAGCAGATCTTAAGCCCTCACGACCAGGTATGTATAATTCCAAGCCAAAATGTTGTTAAATACGCAGGCAGCCCCAATCCGGCCGAGACACTGATTACATACACTTGATTTTGAAGGACGATTCTGTCCTTTAACTGGTAACCAGGTGGGCTGCTGAAGCAAATCAGTAAAATGGTCACGTTGACAGATTTAAAAATAAGTTTTAAAGGCCAGTTATGGAGAGTTGAAGAGCGCGATAGGTTGATGTGTTGGAAAACCATTAAGAGATATATTAACCATAGTCAAACGAGAGGAGTATAGTGAGCGTATAAAACATCAGTGATGAATCAAAATCGAGGGAGGGGAACCGGCGGTACGTGAAATATTCACGAAGATGAAAGTTAGTGCGGACAAAAAGATGAATCTGGTTATTAGCCAATGTCATGTGGGGTCATTAAAATTTACCCCGGTCCTAACTGATCGGAAAAGGTGTAATGGTATTAAGGCCCATCTGAAGTTTAAACCGTAGCATGCGACGGTTGTTTTGTGGTGGTGATTTAAAGCAACAAAAAATTCAGTCTTAGCATGTTTAGTTTCAGACTCTTTGTGTGCATCCAGGATTGTATTCATTAATGCAAGAAGGACAGTCTAGAGAAGAGCTGATCAATGGGAGTGTTTGAAGATGATCAAAATGGGGTTTTGGTGGTTAATAGTGGGATATAGTCAAGCCGTAAAAATGGTAATCAGACCATGCCTGCAAATAATGCGGCAATGGGGACGGTGTTGTAAATTGAAAATGATAGGAGCCTATGATAGAAACCCTGAGGCAAGTACATGTAATGGAGAGGGATTGGCAGCATTGAAATCCATTTATGCCAAACACTGGTAGTTGCGGATTGCAGAAATATGACTGGATCCAATCTTAGAGCAGTGCCACTAACACCAATTTCCTGTTCAAAACGATCAAAAAAAAAAAGAGAATACTGTGGGTCCACGTCTCAAAGCGGCGCCTCAGGTCATAGAAGCACCAAGAACACTCCTTACTGGTGATGGAGCGCAGTCATGTGTAATTCTTTAAATTTTACCAAAGCCGTTCTCCTGTGCTATGTGCAGCCACGATAGCAGACGTAAGGGTTCACCCAGCTTATTCTCATGCAGGTGATGTGTTATGTAATTTAGACATGCCTGTCAATAACCTTGGACAAGAACTTAATGTTTGACAGTGGACCGATTAGTGTTTAAGGTGTGGATGCAAGAGTGAGGATTTCTTTTTAAAATAGGGCTGATGATTGGCATGCTTTAAAGAATCAGGAAACATTCCTCTGATAAAGAACATATTAAGGATTTGGTAATAGCGGAACAAATGTGAGTATTATCTTAACAAACCAATTGGTATTGGATCCAACAAGCAGCTTTTGGCTGCATAACCCCCTGTCAGTTTTTCAACATATTTCACAAAAAATACCTCAAACTCTGAGAGCAAACAAGTAGCAGTACCTAATTACTTGAACTATCATCATTCACACTGTTGTTTCTGTCTTTTGAAGCCCTGATGGATCTTATATACTTTATCAGTAAAATACAAAAGCAAAACTCATCACACAGTGTTTGAATAAAATCATGATGAGAAGGTAAGATCTTTTTACACTATTTAAAAGCCATTGACAGTTCTAAATAAAGTCTAGAGTCAGCTGGCTGGGGTTACAACTGGCTTTTCCAAAAAGCCTTTTTTGAGTCCTCATCATGTATAACATACTATTGCTCACGGTAGCCGTGATGGTGCCCACCTCAAGTCCATTTTCCGCCATTTTTCTCTAGACGGCGACAGGACTTCCTGGCCTTCATGTATATTATTATTATACTGGTTGAGGGATCTTTTGCTACGAGGGTTCTTAATGTTGCAGGCTAAGGAGGGAGCATGTTTGTCCAGAGTTGTCCTAATTGAATATTCAAGTTATCAATGAAATAGTTTACATCATTTTCAGTCTAGTTGCCTTGTGAGACTAAAGTTGCCTGAAAGTCTGAATCAAATTTGGTCAATGCGATTTTCTTGCAAGTTTTGATGGAGCTCACATTCCTTCTGATCACCAGGGTTATGCTGAATTCAGCGTACCAAAGGATTAATATTATGTATCGGACAATATGGGCCCAACAGAACAGAATTTGATGAGATTCTCCTCGGGACGAGATAATACCAAATCAAGTATATGTGAGTTGGTCCTACACGTTGCTGATGGAGCCCGACTCCCTCCACTAATGAAAGGAAGTGGACTACATCCAGATTTTCCCTTTTTGTCACCTGAAAATAAATCACCAAGTAGGATTAATCTTTCCATGAATGTATTAACATACAGCAGAAAGTCATCAAATTCAGAAAGAATGTGATAAAGTTATGTATTCATCAGTTTGAAGGGGGTGTTCTGTATATAGTGACAAAGTGGATCTTTCTAACTGTGTCAACTACTATCGCATGCTCAAAAGAGCGGAAAACAAAAGTTGATGGATAAACCTTGTAGTTTAAGTGATCGACGATAACGAACGCCAATACCACCATGACTGTCATGTTGGGACGAGGTACGAGTACAGTGATGAAGTCATACCCAGGGGGGTTAGTTCACCAAATTTTGATACTGCATCTGCATCTGAAGTCCAACCATGTCTCAGTCAGAAACATAGCTCAAAATGATTTTATCTATTGAAATGTCTAAACAAGTGGTTGTGTATTTCTGATACTTTGCACATTCCAATGACACACATTCAGGTATGGACTGACATGAACATGGATGTAGTAGCCAGAAGGTATATGTGGCTTATCATGTTTCAGTTTACTTTTAGGCCTGCTCTACAACGCGATGAGTAGGTTTGAAAAACTCGTCCTTTTCAATTCCAAGCGATAAAATATTCATCCAAGTGGCTTTGGGAAGTCTGCTGTTGCTCAAGAACATCATCTTAAAAGAAGCAATTCATTCTTGTGTGAAGTAACCATTATATTGGTTGAAGTGCTAATGGGTTGTTTACGCAATGGTTTTTTTTTTTTTTTTGTTGGGGGTAGGTGAGAGAAACACATCAATATACACCAGCACAAGGCCAATGGAAACCAATGAAGTGGGCTTATAGTTCACTGTTCTATAATGTCTAATGGTAGCCATGAGCATAGAGAGTAGACTCATGGGACTGAGAAATAAGATGAAAAATAATGCAAAAACTGCAGAAAAGTCCAACGTTATGTTTTGCTTCAAAATGGTCATAGGCAACATTGATTAATAAAAATGACTTTCAAAGTGGTTTTTTTCCAAACTAAAAGTGCATTCTGAACGAGACCTTCCTCGGGGCCACGGTGATGAACATGCTAAGCGACTGAAATTACACTAGACTCTGCAACCCATATCAGCGAGCTGCTCCGATTTGTGTAATTCCAGGAGCCCGTGTAATTCGCGTTCTGTGGACAAGTGGGTTGTTGGTATAATAGACGGCGCGGTACCGGTGTGGAAGGAGATATGGTCCGCCGGTCTCACTAGTCCGGGAACAATGGTGAACAATCGGGCAATCGATTCAGTTGGACGCTTCAGTAACATTAGTTTAACAGCTTATTCCGTGTGTCTATGGAGCACGGACTGTTGGTTTCTTGACGGACCATATCTCCTTGCACACCGGTATTAGGACCGGTGTGGAAAACGGTGTGAAAGCAAGTATATGTCCGGCCGCCGGAGCCCAGTCCGGGGCTCCACTAGAGGACGAAACGGAATAAAGCGTGAAAACTATATTGCGTGAAGAGTCAACTGATCGATTGCCCTATTGTTCACCATTGTTCCCGGCACTATGAGTTACGCCGGACAATTAATTACTTCTACACCTGGCAGGTCCAGGGGGTGGCATGCGGAAGAAGTCGTTCAAATTTTTAGTGTAGCCATTATCTTTTAACAAGTGCACTCAAACTTTGATCCTGACAACACACATACAAACCAATACACCACAAACCTCACCACATCCACCAACCTATTCACTCACACTGCAACGAACATTTCACCAACATATGTCAAGCGAATGCCCGCATACACAAACAGAGCTGGACTCAAACTGAAACGATGAAATGACAATACCCGCAACCACTTGCACACCCATTAAAAAGGAAAAACTTAAATTACAAAATAAATCATGCAGCCAACTAAGATTTTAAAGTACATTTTGGAAGATGATTAAAAGGCGGGGAGGTTGAAACAAGAATTTGATACGGAAGATCGGGCAAGGGAGCTGATTAAAAACAAAGGAAACTAATATATAAGTGAATCTTGAAAGATCCGTGCAAATGTTTACCACCCCGTGCTTGAAATCCTTGGCGAAAGATCCTTCTGAGTTGTGTCATCTTTCTGGAATGGAAAAAGGCTTTTGATAAAGTTAGTTACCCCTTCACCAATATGGGATCTTCGGTCCACTTGGCTTTGGATTTATCATTTCTGTTAGACAGATTTAGTGCGAGCATTTTCGAGAGCCTCTTCAGGGTGCGGTTACTGTTAAATAGGGGTCAATAGTGCTCTGTGCCTTGGTCCTCTTTTGTTTAACTTATTTGTTTTAGATCGTAAAATTACGATCAATCGCCTTTCAGCAGTATGCTGATGACACCCTTAGGACAGTTGTGGATGCCACATGGTCCAAGATTTCTTTATATAATATCTATTTTGAAGGTTGTGTTTTGGTAGCAAACATTGACCCACTCCTTTTGTCACACCATATTAAATTTACGCGTAACAAGTTTTCACTAAAGCAATTAATAGGAATCTTCTACTCATCTTACAGCCAGTTAACACATTTAACACCAAATATTTCAAATTTAAAGCCATATCATTTTCTAATTGCACGCCGAGTTAAAATTTAGATTAGAATTTACTGAATAAAATTACATGATGGAATTTCGGTTTGAACGAGGCCTTCCCTCATATGCCTAATAAAGCTCCGAAAATTTACTATTGCCATTGGTGTATGCGTAGATCAGCTGACCGTACGCGTAAATAAAAAAAATGTTCATTAATCGGTACGACCATATTGGACAAGGCCGCTTCTTATATGGAGAAAACTCGCCCCGCAAACTTTCGACAATACCTCGACCTTTAACTATCAGTTGGCGAGGAATAACCAATATTTCTTATAAATTTATTTACTGACTACAGTCTCTTACTCGAATTCGGCCATTTGTGGCATTCAATTGCCCAATGTCGTCAAATGAGTTAATATTATAAAATCGCGGCAGATGACGTCACTAATAACGTGATCTTGACCAACGTTATGTTAACACAGTCATGCTTTACGGAATAAAAGGCATATCAAACATAACTGCTAGGTGATGGAGAATAGTATATAAGTTCTTACATGGAACATTGTTAAGTAAGGGAGCTTTAGACTGGTTCGAAGCCCACAGCAGCACTCTGTTCTCTCAAAAAACTAAATGCAATCGGGTTATACGTCTACACCTGATTATTACATGATTTGTGCAAAATGTTTTACGTGATGTTAATGCTATGATTACTTAACTCAATTCGCCGTAGAAATGCCACGTAATAGGATTATTTACCCCATCAATCGGTCCAAACAAATCACAAGGCTTATAGCGCGGGGAATTCTAACTTTTCAATGTGCAGCATGTGTCCTGTGCCTGTGATTAGTTTGGACCGATTGCTGGGGCAACAAATCCTATTACGTGGCACTTCTTACAGGATTACAACTCAAGAAATAGAGACAACAATCTGTGCTTTAGTTTTTTTATCGCCTGATGTCACACATTTGATGAAGTGCCCACATCAAGTATTCCTAGAACATAAAAAAAAAGAAATCGAGTGCTCTGGTGCGTTGTTGTTTTCATGTTAATAATAGTAAGATCGATGAATTCCGTAATAAGCTTATGACCTAAAACTCCCCTGCAGCTTATTCCTTATGGTCTATTGGTTAATTAAAAAACGTTAAATCCAGGGTTCAAATCCTCGTTTGGTCAGTGTACAAAATACTATTTTGGAGTCAGGAACATTAAGTCTAAGAAGAATAACTATTAGATAGATTCTGTAGTGTGTTGCTGAAGTAGCACAAGATGTTGACAAGAACTCAAGTATGTTTTTTATTCTCTTACCGAAGATATTGTTATCAATTTAAATTAATTACCCTACTGCGCCCATATTCCCCAGATGGAAGAAGAAAGGTGCGTTCGCCTTCGAATTGGAAAAAAACAGCTGTTTTTTCTCAGCCTTGAAAGGTGTGTTACCCCCTGGTATAGGGTAAAAATGAGTCGAGTTTCACCGCTATTTGATCCTTTCGGAGTCATTCGATTAGCGCAACCGTCTGGTATTGTTGATTTGCTAGGCAGTAAAATTATTAATTAAACAATTATTGTAACGCCTAAACCAGTTCAGGTCAGGGGGTAGCGTTTGTGAGGGTGGTCCGAGAAGAGTCGGAAAACAAAGGCAACAACAACAATTACACAAACAGGAAGACAAAAACACAAAAATACAAACTCATAAATCCAGGCGTAAACTTCTCTGCATAACTTGTTTATTCCAAATATTGAACCTAACGTACAGAGACTGCCATGAAACTGAAATGAAGAGTCTGTCTCTAAATAAAAAAATCAGTGTCAGGACCTACAAGATTACCCGATAAACAAAAAACGTGTCGCCAGAACAAAAACCAAACTAAATGAATGCCGTCCTGCGTCGCCTGGGGCTATGTGTGATATATCCGAGCTACGCCTCCACGGCGATGATTTAACCAGGGGGCGAGGCAGAGGCCCATCAAGGACGCGAATTGCGTCAGTCTACTTTCTGATCCGAGTCCGTCGCTTCTCCGTCGCTTATAGCGTACCACGAGAAGGGACAGGCTGGGAAGGAAGCAGAGGGAAACAAACAAGTAATGGCGATTAACAATAAATTAGCGCAAATCTTTAGGAATTAATTAATTGACTACAGCCCAAAGCGCTGACTAAATTGCTAAGCTGAATTACGTGAAGGTTCGCAAGGGTACGATATAGCAGAACAGTTCATAGGGCATTGGCGTCAGTCGGGAACGCAATCAAAAGCGTCACCGGCTCTAGTCGGGACAACAGTCGTCATACATAAAAAGGTGACATATTATTTATATCCACATTTAGTGAAAGACATGAAGTATAATTAATTATAAAAGAAAGGGGGAGATGCCCGTAGGCTCAGGGTTACAATATTTATGGCGAAATTCAAAGCGTGTTGACGATAATAAATTAAACTCAAACGATCTACTATACAGCGGCTTTACAGTGACCTCTAATGTTTTGCCTGCGAGCAGCAGCTACCTCAGGGTCACGTGACCCGACTCAGAACGTAACATGTTAACTGGTCTATACATTACTTCGGAGTCCTCATGTATTGCCACCCTATAGATGATGGACCTATGACGTCACTGTTGACATTCAGGACGCCCTCTGTTGTTTTCTGGCAGGCACAATATTACAGTAGTTGCTGTGACAGACCACATAAAATCTGCTTTAAATTACTGCAGAATCTTTCCTGATCTAAATTGGTCACAAAATGCAGCTGGTGGTAGCATTAGCTGTATTATGCTGATAAGAAAGTTAGTATGATTTAATTCGAAACAAAAAGTTACAGCAAAAAAAAACAGAATTTCCCCATGCCAAAATTAGGTGCTTTTGCCTGCAGTTTCTCTTACACCAACAGGGGGCGCCATAAAACATAAACAATGTCACATAAGCTATACCCGGGGGCCAAACGCCACGCAGGGTCGGTTTGTATATCAATATGCAAGCTGCGGCAAATTTAAATAAACCAACGTGGACTAATGACTAGTATAAATACACTTTAATCCCTAACGTCCTTTTCGGACCCCTTGCCTTTTTAAGGGGGATAATTAGCCCCTAGATCTAACAAGAAAAATAACGCTACCTCCCCTTTTGCGGTTGGGTGATTGTTAGGTTGTAGTAATTTACGAAACTACTAAGGGATATAATAGTAGTGCATTTCACCCGTGTGTGACCTTTGGAGATCTGTTGTGCTCATTGTACCTTACGTAACCAGTTAAATGATGTTTTAAGAATTTAATTTTTAAATGAATAAGAAGACACCCAATTTGAAGGACTTGACAACATGCCATACAAACCCGATTGAATGAAGCTTTCCTAGGTCTTCCGCCACGCGGACCTACCCCGGCTATCTGCCCAAAACACGCCCGGATGGTTTGTGGTCTCCTCGTATTTCAGAGGCCTATCAGAATCACACCACCCTAGCATACGCCCCGCTTTATAGCGAACGCCTGATGTCGTGGTTGTACATGTTCTTACCAGTCCAAACTCCATAGGGAAGCTGCAATGGAAGGAAGCGATAGAAGACTAAGTTGTTTTTTTAGGTAAACATGGACACAATAAAAATATAGTCACTGGCCGTACCAAAAGTAAGTTCCAAATGATCTCAGGTTAAGCAAGTGTCAAAAAGCTTGTCCGGTCAAACCGTCTCGCCGTTTGGCGCGACTATATCGACCTAGTCAGCGGGGAAACGTCCTTAAGATCCTTGAGTGGGAGAGTGATCTGGCCTGGAGATCTATTAATTTATGACCAACCCGGGGGGTTCCAACTTGCGGTACGGTCTCGCCATTGGACTACTTGCTACTTCAGCAACCTCAAAACTTGGGGAAAAAGAACCAACACAAATGAAAAACTTTGTGGATATTATCATGAAACTCTACTTCATGTTTTAAATAACCGCTCTGTATCTCTTAACCAAGGACGTTACACATGGCGCCACAATTCCATTCTCCGGCACAACGCCATAACCACACTCAAAGGAAAACCAGATAGGTTATTTACAACTAATAAAAAATACCACCATCAATCTCGTTCGAACGTTAAGGGACCTTTGATCAGAACATACAAAGCCATGCTCGTAAACAAAAAAGTACCTTGACCAGTGATTGACTTGTTTTGAAGTTGGGTCACGTGGGCTAATTACCCTTGATAATGTCGGACACATTGACGAGTTTCTCTTTTGTTGGAGCAAATCAAAATTAAAAAGAAGTAATTTGCGAGGGAACTAAGCAAAACTGGCTCTCCTGTCCAGTTATACGATCTGGAATGCTCGGCAGGAGCCGGCTTGGGGTTGGAGATCAACCATTAATGTATATATCTGACGTAAGTTACTGCCCATTGCTGGCTTTCCCCATTGCCTCCATTTGTTCTGGCTTCAATTTATGTTTTGATTCATTTCTTATTTTGTCTCATTTTGTGTTCTTTGTTTCGTCTACAGTCCTGCAGTTAGTGTTTAGTTAGTTTGGGCATCATCTTGCTATGATGCTAGACGGAGGCCTGGGCGAGTATACTGCACTTTGTTGATTCTGTAGGTAATTTTGTGCATTTGCAGCTGATAATAAAGGTTGAAATAAACATGGAGGAAATAAAACACGTTGAAAATTGCACTTTTTTTTATTTTAATGGGCATTGCAGTATATGCACTCGAAACACGCGGACCACAATCAATATAGAGCAGGAGCAGAAATAACATAGGGTCTATTTAGGGAGTTCGTTAATGCCTGACTACATCTAAGGTTTGACACCTTTAGTAGTTAGTGTGTATGGACCCTCTACATCAATGCAAGGTAGTGGTATCAAGTGTGACGGTGTCACTTTTCAATAGGGGCCAATTTACGTTACAACCAGGGGTCAAACTTTTCAATTATTCCAATCATGTGAAAAATGTACGCCATATGTCCGTCTAGTCTAAGGATTACAAAAATGTAGAGATCATGAAATTAATATCGCTAGTGTATTTTCAGACATTTTCAGATGCCTACGAGCAGTATAAGCAGCCCAATGTGGTGTATAACATTTAGGATAAAACTAGGTCACTTTGATAAGGAGGAACTAAATAAAAAATTCTTTTTGCTTAAAAAAAAAATTTTTTTTTTAGGCAGTCGGTTGACAATAAAACGATTTGAATGTTGATTTCACGACCACCTGTCCAACAAAATAATGAATGCATCCACCCGGCCTGCTAGTACCGACCGCGAGTGTTCTAGCAAACTTTTCTGTTAAAGTAAAATTTCTGGAGCGAAAACCATGCTTAGTTTGCTAGTGGTTTTCTCGACAATTTTTTTGTGAGTGCAATGCATTCAGGTTCAGAGTCGGTTTCATTCCATGGCACAACCTATTAGTATAGAGTAAATGGGGATTCGGTCCAAAGTGAAACCTATGAAAGGCTTTGAGTTACAAAAAACATATATGGTGGCTCTTGGCATCGTATAGCGCACTACTTTGATCGTTTTGACTGATCGTCATTGCCTTACAATGCAGTTTTTCGATGATACCCAGGAAAAGACATCTGCCGAATCCGTTTTAATCGAACCAGCGTGAGTTCGGCGGGAGCCATAGGTTGGGCTCCAAAGCCGACAACGGGCCCATAGAAGGGTTGAAACTAACGTTGCTTGAAGAATCAAACTGAATAGAGTGCTCCTATTTCTCCACCTTGTAGGTTACCGGCCATAGAACAAAATTATTGTCCGCCATATTGAAAACCTAGTCATTTGGTGAATTAACAGCCGGTGCCTTGGGCTATTCTTACTTCTTCTTAAGAGCTTACTACAAATGACTAAGAGCAAAACGATTGGCCAAGGTAAAGTTCATTTGAGAGAAATATAGTTTTTTGGGTGTCGAAAAAATCTAGGAAAAATCCTTCTCCCGCAATCAAGAGCTTAATAAACACCGAAATGGGTCACAAGGACCCTGAATCATGCTCATGTGAGATGTACACAGATAGTGTTTCAAGGTCACCTGGGTCAGAGATAGGGACATTTGTTCAAAAAGGGTATGGGGGTTCCTTTTTGTGCTCGTATGAAGACACTGTCTTACGCCATTATGAATGCCCCTAACGTATGAGGGCGGTGCATGATGCAAGAGCTAGAATTTCTTAAATAAAGCTTAATAAATCTACTTACATGAGGATTTGCAATCGATATAGTAGATGTTAGGAATTGGTTTATCCACTCCACTTTATAAACATATAGGCCTGTACTGTTTTGTAGGGGTTTATAGTTCATTGCAAGGGTTAGTTTTCAAAGCTAAGGTACGTTTGAAGCTAGGACGCCTTAACTTTAAGAGACATTTCCAGAGAGAAGCGCCACCCCCATTTTTTTTTTCGAACCTGATTTTTTTCATATTTGGACATGCTTACCAAATGTATAGATAATACCTGAGTCAGTAAGCCGAAATACGCCGCTCTTTATGTAATAAGATGATGATCTTAGTATGTTCCTGTAGGTACGAGAAGAAATTCAAAGCATTGTTTTTCTAGAGGGACGATTACGATGTAGCGAAGGGCCCCCAAATCCAAAATCATTGTAGTTTTGACGTTTACCTGCAAGATCACTACAAACTAAGCACACCTTGATTTTTTTTGGTAGTTTTTATGATAATTAACCCAAACAAATAATTCGAGGTGTGCTAAATAAATTTGTTGTTGCGGTCACCTCGATCCAAGATGGCGGCCAAAA
>JAMKCH010026095.1:0-110059 GCA_023653785.1 Ophioderma brevispina
TTGCACACCAAGTAAGTGTTTATGACACTAATGGAATGTGTCACCCCCAGACACATAGATCGACCCCTTTTAATACCTAACACTTGCCGCATACCCGGTTTCTTTTCAGCTAGTGTGTAGGCTTATTTGCCCAAAATCAGATTCCCTACATGATAAAAACATGGGTAAAAGGATCAGTGCCGAAAACCCTATTTTTGTCAAAAAAATCTTTCTCAAGTTCCCCGCCTTCACCCCCACCCCAACATCAACCCCCCACCAAACCCCCACCCCCCTCCCTGCCACCCCGACGGTTCCATTCTCTATGAAACGGAGCATGATGCATGCGAATCTTACGAATATGTGTGCTCCTCACAGTAGGACTAGCTGAAGTAGGAGCGCCTGTAATAACCTCTCATGCTAAATGTTAACATAAACTGTCTATAATGTTCAAGCACAAGAATAAGATTTTGTCATTACGGGTTAGTTTATTTTGAAAAATATCTTTGGTATTTTTTTAAATGACAAAAGGTCATATTTGATTAACTGATTACATTGAATCGTTTCAGGAAATAAATAAATCATTCGATGATGTCATCGTCACCTGTAAATTATGCCTCATCAGGCAGCAAACTTCCCGTTTAAGATTAAAACTTAAACGGGATCTATAAATGATCCAAACGGGATTTTTACATTTTCAAAACGGGACTTATTTCAAGAGAAATATCTCGTCACCACAGACTTGCCATTTTCGTCTAATTACGTCTAAGAGCCGATGCGGGGCAAGATTTTTTTCACCCCGACCCCGGCCTACCCCGGTGTATCCGTACCCGCCCCCGCCCGACCGATAATATTTTAAGGGCAAACCCGCCCAACCCGGACCAGCTAGCTTTTTTCATGGACGGGACCCGCCTATTTTATAGACCAGACCGGATGCTCACGTCAATTCCCCCGTGGATTGGTAGACGAAATCCAGGTGAACTCGTGAAGTGTGTTTTTTCGATTTCAAACGTCTTGGTTGTTACCGCGCTAATTGGTATTTACGGTATGTGCAAAAATTGATTATTACGATAACTGCGCATTGCCATTCTTGGTCAAAGTTACTTCTTCCGAAATCAGAAGTACAATATTGTCAAAAATTTTGTTCCGTGGTAAATGTTAGGACTATATCATTGAATGCTAAATGTGATGAGACGGATGACTCTACCAGTGGTGTAAATTTCTTTTGACATTAGGGGTTATGAACATTTTTTGAATGAGTCGGGGTGGGTTTGCGGAAAAGATCCATTAATAGCACGTGTGCGCGCGAAGCGCTCTAAAATTTTGGCCATTTAGAAGCTAAAATCTTTAAATGTGATTCTAACTAGAACAAAATGCGCTCGAATCGCGCAGAATTTAAAACCTTTTTTAAACTAAAATGGTAAAATATAGGTTCATTTTTTGTCAAAAAAACGCATGAACGGAGCAACCAATTGGGGGATTTACGTTAACTCCTATGGACTTATGTTGTTTTAATAATGACATTAAAACAGCTGCAGTTGTCGTGAAGGGCGCACATATAGTATACAAACCCCAATCCGGGTTAAGTTTTTCCGAGAAATCCCTAGACATGGGCCCATTTTTTTCAAGTCAAACATCCCTAGAAATGGTCAAGGTTGTATCTTTCAAAATAAAGGCCAATGTTTTAAATTTCACAATCAGAACAGATCAGATGGCGACGTTTGTCCGACTCAGGGAATTCGCTGTTTGCTGTTTAGTTTGGTATGTCCCTACCCCCTGGTCCGACGTTTTCGCTGGTTTCGCTCGTTTTCCTCAATATTACAGGGAATGTAAACAAGTTTTTCCAGGAACCAGAGAACACTCTTCAGAGCCGGTCTGTGAAGAGCTCATTGGGGAAGCGCCGGCAGTGTGGCTTGTTATGCTACATGTTCCAAGATATTAAACTGGCCAACTCGCGAATCTATGTATGACGAACAACTTCTCTCTCTGGATTTTTAACTTTAAAGTTGATTTAAATCCCATACTAAGTCATTAAATTTACGCCGATTCGTAACTATGTTGTCATGTGCATGTAGTATAAGATCGATTTCATACAAACCATTTTTGAGAATGGGGCGGAAGCACTCCCCGATTAAACGGCATACTAAGTCTAAGGTCGAACCGTCGCTGGGAAAATTCTGACGGTGTGAGGTTTGCAGAATTAGATGAAACCATGACAATCCCAGATATACATTTTCATATATGTATGCTTGCTCTGAATTGTTTAACGCTTACATAATTGCCCTTCCTTCCCCGACCGAAAGCCACATAGCCCCCGACCCTACCCGACCCGTCAAATGCTCCCCGACCGGACCGGGAATATTGCTAAAATCACCCCACCCGGTTTTCGGTCCGGTCCGGGTTCGTCGGTCCGTGGAATTTCGGGGATTCGGGGGTGGCCCGCAGGCCTAACTAATATCCAGATTTCAAAATCACTGATTTTATGAATTTCCATTTAAAGTTCATGTCCCCCCTCTTTCCTTGTTTGAAAGTTAGCATGTCCCCCCTTCTCGTTCACAAAAAAATTGGTTTCCCTCCTCATATCCTCCACCCGCGTATACTCCCCCTAGTCCTGATGATCATGACTAGCCTTAACTTTTTATGGCTGCTGTTATCAGACTATCTGTTCATGACGAGTGTGTGTAGTGAAAGTGGGCCATTGAAGCCAAGATACACAGACAGCTTCTTGTATCTGCTCTAACTTTACAGCTTCAAAGTGTGCTTTAAATATTCATTATTTGCAATAAACGTTATATTGTCGCAGTCTTGAGAGTCTTCTGTGCATCATGTGATAACCATTTTTCCAGATTTAAAATTCACATTATGAAATTTTAGTGAAACTTAGGCGTGTTGTGTGCTAATTGGCTCAAATTTTGGCCCTGTGTACATTTAACATGAACTTTTTGGGGACAAATTGTAGCATCGGGTACACAAACAAATTGGTAAGAACAATATTTCTAAATTCACATACTCTCAGATGCTATGTATGTCCAAAAGAAAATTATTTTTTCTGTTTATTAGGAATATACATCTCAACCTAAAGGCATTGGAACTCCACAGAACAGTTGTAACTATGGCCCAAAGAATATGTCCAAATTTTAAAAGATGATGCCATAAGTTACATTATTGAACTAATACTACTCCCCCAAACATCTTTGTGCAGAGCCAAAACCCGTAACTTACTGCGCAAACCCCCTCATGCCCAATATGAGGAAAAATGTACATTAATCAATTTTTTTTCATTTCTATTAAATTTACCGTTCTTAGAAATGGGGTTCAGCAATAAATTACGGATCTTGGTTCCTTCACTATGAATCACTGCTTGCCAACAAAATTTTGTTTCATGAATTTTTGTTCACCTTGTTTCCTTTTTCTAAAAAATGTTGAAAATAACGGTTCAGTTTTGAGTTGAATCAAAGTTGAAGCTGGAGGTTTATTTAATGTCGTGAAAGACGGGTATTTTGGTGTCCTTTACATCATGAAAAATAGATCAATGCAAATGCGGGAGGTAATAACAACTTGAATAATTTTTATGCACTCAACTTGGAATGACAAGGAATTTGAAATATGTGTTCCTCCTCTATTCCAATTGTTCCATCGATTGTTCCATTGTTTGCTGGAGTCCATGTATATCCATTGGTCACTGATATTCGCGAGAAGAAATTGCGCTGACATTTTATTCATTTTCAAGAAAATGACAAGTTTTAGGAAACAAGACACCTATATATGGATTTTATACGAATATGCCTTCTTATTAATTTTACATCGGGTTTTGTCTATCTACCCACCTTGACGAGATTATCCATTTAATTATTTGATCTACCTACGGCCCAGATTGTAACAGGCGATTCAAGTAAAGCCCAGCATGATTCAGTCATCGGTCTGGTAAGGGTTCCACCGTTTTGACGCAACACTTACATTTGTAATCTATCTTCTATGACAGGATCAAACAATGCAAACACCTGGACAGAGAGAATGTTCGACAGGTGCAAAACAGGTGTGCGCCAGAGGGCGTTTTGAATCAATCCCATAATGCATTGTAATAATGTACCCATACTGTACAGTACTAGATACATGTATTTAGGGATAAAAAGTGTTCAAGAAGTTTAAGACCACAAGATATTTCATGTCATGATAAAATCCCCATTTACTCTAGCGCTTCGTGGGCTAAAAGGAGTGTAAAAGTGCGAATTTAAAAAAAATATATTTGTTTATGGTGTATCACAGGGCCTTATTGACGTGAAATGTCCAAAAACTGGCGTATTGTGGGATGGCTCAAAACACCCTCCGGGTGGGGAGAACCCCCCCCCATCCGAAAATATATTTTGTAATTAGCAAAAAAAAATAAATTGTAATTGGCTGAAATGGACAAAAGTGATTCTAACATGCCTGTGTGTGAAAGTATCTTGAAGCAAGCTGAAGCCAGGATGATCCGTTCTGATATCAGCAACGGGCGGTGGGTGTTATTGCCTCTCAAGGCTTAGTCACACCGAAAAAGAGGAACATTGGAACCACGAATCTTATTGCTCTCATTAGTTTTTTCGGTTGGATTGGAAAACGTAGGCCGTTTTCCTATTGTTTTTACAATTATGTGAGTCATTTTGACAAAATGTATAAGTAGGACCATGCAGCAAAATCCATGCGGGGGGAAAAATATGCCAAATATGGCCTACAATTTTACAAACGTCATCAGGCTACACCATGATTTGTTGTTATACCGCCCTCTAGATACCCATTTGAAATCTAAAAGAACGTGTGTATAAACAAGATTTTGAGAGAAAAAATCATATTGCCCGCAAGATTGAAATGTCGTAAACATTCGAGAAGTTAGTGGACTCAATAAATGAATGAAATTATTTTCAAAATTGTGTCGCCGTGTGATATTTTGGTTTTTAGTCTTGCTTTTGTCCATAATAAATGAGACTTTTCAACAAGTTGTGTTTTAATACAGCCATCAGACTCCAGTATTGTTTTAACATCCATTTTTTATTTACATTCTCTTGCCCGAGCAATTTGGATGACAATCTGTTTATTTACACCACACGTGTTGTGGTAAAAGATGACTACATAGGTACTTGATATTGTCATTCTGCAGTGCAGTATTCGGATATTAGAATGCATATGAGCTCACATGTTTATACTTGATTTTTTGTGGAAATTTAGAATAGAAATTAAACGGTTTTGCATTTAACATTTGTTACTATTGACGTGTCCTCGACCAGGGAGCTTTAGTTAATTCCCGGCCCCGGGAAATTATTCGCCGTAATAGAGTGCTGTGTTTCCTTTTATGTCTTAATTAATATGTATAAACATGTGACATTATTGTACAAGACTGTCCTGTATGTACCTGTCTATCGTACGACACATGGTCCCGACAACATTCTGCAGTAATCTGGAAGAATCCACTGTTCCATGGTCACTGTTTAGGAATTTTGTAACGACACCTAACCCCATTTATCGTGTCGTCGTCTTGGCACACAGCGCCGGCCATTGTTGTCACGGTCAGGAAAGTAATTTGAGCCACCACGACCTTGGCCAAATCTTCACTGCGCTAGGGGATTATCAACCAATCCTAATCGGCTGGCGTGGGAGGGGAAACTCCACGTACACACAGTTGTCAGGATAGCGTTGATTCGGATTTTTGTACATTTGCGGTACACGGAGATTGCGCAAAATACTTCCTAAATACAATTGTTCTGGTAGGGAACTAGTTTTGATAATATAGGGTTTATTTTTGAAAAAAAAGACCGAAAAAAACGTGAAAAATACGATCCATACAAGCATTTCTTACATTATCAGCGGGCTCAATGATAGATGTGCTGTCAAGTCATGCCACCGCCAGGCTTACAAAAAACTAGTAAGCTAAGGGGTGTTTTTGGTGCAGAGAATCCGTTTCTACATCAGATCGCCGACCTGATTCGTCAATTTCGCGATATCCAGGGTACGGCGAACCGTTGTTTTTTTCATTCCTTGTTTGGCGTGGGGAGTCCCATGACATAGCGCATTGTCTAAGAATAGCCGGCCATTTAGCGATGCGGATACGGAAAAGGTGGCGCTGTGACCGAACAGTACAGATGCTGTGGGACCGTAAATGGCTTGTGCATGGATAGTTATGCTTTTCTACGATGTCCTAACTTTTAACCATAACATCTTTTCCAAGGCGGCCTTGGATGTTATATGCTGTTGTTTTTTTTTTTTTTTTTTCAGGTGACCGAAACCATATGAACCTCTGCTCTTTGAAGTAGTCCATATGGCGGGACCACCAATACCAGTCTTATATTTCCCTTTTATTAGTGTACCTTATTCTGGATGCATTTTTAAAGCCCTTCTGAAGTAGTTTAAATCAGTTGTCGCCATTTTTTCTTTCTTTTTAATGTCATAAGTTCCATGTTTGGGCTTGTAGCATTGTGTGGGTTTAAAAAATGGATCTGGTCTTTTGTTGTCCAATGAATATTTCTGTGTGATAACAGTCACCCAAGTTGGTAGGCCGTCTGGGATCTGGTGTCAATTTTCACCTTGATCAATTCAGCCCATGGACTGAAAAGTAATAAGCTGAGCTTAAAGTAAAACATACCAAACGTGCCAGGCCCTCCAGATATGATTTTCAAAAGAATATAACCGTAAATTACAGAATTAAATATCAATGGTGTTGTACTCTTAACTTAATTTGTTGACCAAGCTAAGATCATAGGGATTTGGCCTACAACATGATCTATTGGGACAAAAATATGTCAAAATGCATCACAAAAACAAACCGTAAACATTATATGACTTAAAATGCTAAAATAATTTGGTTTTTAGTAAAACAGAAAATGATCACAATTTATATAAGGGTACATTCGCCCTCTGCGTGGTTTGAATTCTTCCCTCCACAAACAAACAAGTGAGAATGTCTGGAGCAATTGCATTGCGACGTGCATGCAGCATTCATCCTTGGTCATAAAGTTCTCGACTTACAACAAAGCACTTGGTGATTGTGATGGAGCTTGTGAAAACCCGGGTTACTGGAGGGAAGCACTATAGTTGATTTCAGGTTTGGGCCAGGCCAAGAGGCTTGCTAGTACAGAAAGAATCTTTCTACCCCTACTTGACTCTAGACTAGAGAGTCATTCTCGTAATCTCCGAATGCCCAAAACAAATCTCACAGCTTCGCGTTTAGGACCAGGCGGTTCAAAACAGTCCCATGCCTTATTTTATCAGATTATTAAATAAACAATGTTGTGTTTCATTCATAATTCTTTGCCTTGGACATTCTGTGGTGCATGTTAACCATATCACTGTAGCTCCATGTTGCGTAACCAGATTTTTGGGAACTTTTCATGTGCAATGGATTATTACATAAGGCATATTTTTATTTTATATATATATTTTCTGTTTTTTCGTTGTAGTTTTGTGTATTTTGTGTGTGTAGGTGTATATTGCAAGGTGGCGGGGAGTGGGAGGATGTACGAGACCGCAGGTGGGCTGTTCCTTGGGGCGAGGGAGGGAGGTGAGAGGGGGGGGGGTGGGGGGGGGGGAAAAGAGGGATGCTGGCCTGCATAGTGGGGGAGAGTCGGGGGGGCTCGTGTGTCTGGAATGGGGTGAGAAGGAGGTAGGGGATGAGGGCATGCCTCCTTCTCCCACTCTCTAGCTCATAATTTTTTAACCTGCACTCGTAGCATATTGTCTCTGTTTCGGTTTAATTTGGGCTGTGGTGTTGTGTGTAGGAAAGCTTGGTGTTGTTTGTAAGAACATTTATGAGTGTTTGTTTATGTTTATACCCTATATTGCAATTTTTTTTATCTTTAATTATGTGTGCTAAGTTTTAAATGTATTTGCATATTTTAAAATGATTTTAAATATTTTATTTCAATGTCGTAATTGTAATAAAATGCTGTAATTTGGTCTTTTGACCCCCACTCTATGAGGAGGTTTTTTTTTAAATAAACGTAGACTAGACTATCCTGATGAGGAATGGCCTTCACTGCAAGATGCTGCAGGTTTATTTACTATTTATTTATACAGTCATCACTGGCTAGAAATGTACATAACATATAAGTGTTCAATGATTGAAACATATTGCACACTCTGACAAAAACAAAAAGAGGCCCAGGTAAAATGCCAGCAAAAAAGAATGGGACAAACAGGTGCCAGAAATCACCTATAGGACACCACCTTTCAAATATAAATAGATACCAACCCCAAAATAACATATTAAAACCTGCAACTTGAGCATCACAAGAAATAAGAGCTCCAGGAGCAGACAGAAATTATCTAGGACAAAAAATGTTGAGAAAAAAAAAATGTGATTTCAGAAAATCATGACCCCGGACGTAAAGGAAGGAGAAGGAATATGCTTTGACCTGGTGGACAAAGGCAACTGATTCAAAGGTGCCACAATGTGATTAAAAATAAAAGCCATATGGCTTGAGTTTTATCAGCGCTGAATTTTGAGCTTAAAGGAATCAGAAGAGAATCACTATATGTAGTGGAGGATTGGTACTGACCATTCGTGTTGCTGATAAGTCAACATATTATTAATATAATATCATAAGATTCACATTTGTCGCTCCTGAGAGTAAGGGGAAGCTATTTGGTCCATTCCTAGAGAAAAGCCTCTCCTATTAATCCCGAGTCAGGATATCTGAGTATGGAATTTGGTTAGCTCACCTTTGGACACACCTCCAAACATCTGGATATTGTTGTTTGGATGTTACCACTCCCAAAGACAGTTTCTACCATAGTCAGAATCACTACTGATCAGAGAATTATGGAGAGTTTTGGTTAAATTTAATGGGGCATTGAACACCACAGTACGCCATGATCATGCACATCTTACGTTACATTTTTGACAACTCTGTTAATATGGATTCCCCATACAAGTTTAGCTGTATATCAACACCCCAAAGTCTGTGATGGAATCAAGTTTTACTTTTTTTGTACATTGACGGTACATGGAGGGATTGCGGCCCAAAATGCTTCATAAAAATTGTTAGTTAGGTGGGACTAGTTTTATTATATAGGGTGATTTTGAAAAAAAAGACGACAAAAACGTGAAAAATTACGATCCATACAAGCATTTTTTCTTACCTTATTCAGCTGGCTCAATTATCGGTTGCCGCTGTCAAGTCATGCACCATCCAGGCACTCAAAAACTAGTGAGATAAGGAGTGTTGTTTGTAAGGAACCCGTTCTAAACATCAGATCGACTACCTGATTCGTCGATTTCGCGATATCCAGGGTACAGCGAAGTCGTTTTTTCTTTTCATTCCTTGTTCAAGCCTGTAACACAGCGTCCATGACGTGCGCATTTGTCTAAGAATAGCCGGCCAAATTAGCGATAATTAGTAGAGTTCGAGGAGAAGGAAGAGGAGATAGCTACCCGGAGCAGGGATATTTCCTTGGTTTTTTACTTTCCTCCCACCTCACTCTATTCACTATTACCGAGGCAGTAAGATGCTATTGGGAGCTCGTAATGGTGTGACCTATATGGTAATCTCTCCTCTACAGAGGTATTACACTGTCACCACTGGCGTCTAAGATCTACAACTGCTTCACAACAGAATCACTCCTCACATAGTCAATTCTCAGACCGGATGAATCAGAAGGGTTTTCCTAAATGAAGATCAACACTAAACCCCAGAACTGGCCCTCAGAAGGATCATAGACCGGTTGAGATTTCAAAGAGAAAAGTGTTCAATTGTGTTTGTAGATTCTTCCAAGGCTTTGAGAGGTTCACGGTGTTGGGTAATGCTGCTATTCTCCCATGCCCCTCCGGTGTCCCTGGCTTGCCCCCCGTCCTTGCTCCTGCTGCTCCCCTTTCGGTTGTGCTTCCTTCTGGGTCCCCCCGGCCCTTCCCCCCTACAACACACCCCCGACCCACACCCACCACCACAGTCACCTCCACCACCCACCCCGCGCCGCCCCAAACCAACCTCTGGTCCCCTCTTCGTGTCCTTGGGTTGTTTCACTCCTCCCCTCTACCCCACTCACGCGCATATGAGCCCCCCATCCCACAAACATCCAGACCCCACACCCCCCCCACACCCACCGCACCGCGACAAAACCAACACCCCCACCAACACCCCCCCCCACCACCCCCACCCCAACAACCCCCAACCCCACAAAACCCCCACCCCCAACCACCCCCCAACACCCCCACACCCCCAACCCCCCACCCACCACCCAAGCACAACCAAACAAACAACAACGAACCACCCCAAACACAAAACACCAACCGCAAACCACTTCCTCAGGCCCCCCCCAATGTCAACCCACACCACACCAACCCCACCACCACCCCGACCACACACCAACCACAACCAACACCCACCACCATCTCTTAACCCCGCAAACAAACCCATCACACCCCCCAACAACCCGCACCACCCAACACCCCAGACCCCACCAAGACCCCCACAAACGAACTCTGCTCACGCCGAATGTCGCTTGTGGTGCCGGGAGCTCTATCCCCTGTGGCGACCAACGTCGGCCTTACATTTAAATGCCAAGAAGACGGAATATATGACCGTCAATGGGGGAAAGAATCATCAACCTATCTGCACTATACACGGTACCTAACTCAAAGAGTCAGGGCTTCAAATTACCGAGGGTCCTATGTTGCCGGACGCAACACAAGACTTTCTGTCATGCAAAGGACAAGCTTGGAAGGCCTGCAATAAACCACATCACATATGGCAATCTGGTGTCTCTAATTCAACCAAGCTGTGGAAGTTCTTAAGAGCCTGTATGAAGATGTCTGTTATATTGATTCTGAGACCTGCGACCATCGGAAAAGAAATAAGAAAGAAGAAGAGGATACAGGATCGACTCGATGGGCACCTACACCCCAAAAGCAAGAACTCCCCCCTTCAAAAAAGAACAGCCAGTTGGGAGAAATCCAGAAAGTCTCACACCCAAACAACAAAAAAGCAATCATAAAAAAGAAGTCCAACATACGAAGCGAGAGAGACGAGAGGGAGAGGGGGAGAGTGTCGGGGAGAAAGAACACACAAGGGGAGTGACACCCAATGGACCAAAGAAAGCTCTATGGAGATATCCATACAAATTTCATCTTGTTTGCCCAGCGCCGAGCACAATTTGCTGGTCACTGCTATCGTGAGGTTGATCAAGTAAGTAGTCTCAGACTTTACAGGTGGAGGTTACCCATGCCCAAACGGGGTCCGTCGCCTCAGCAATAATAGCACATTTTTGAAGAGTTGCCCCCAATGTTCCAAAAAAATTGGATTTTTTTTTACACGGTTGACACTTGGTAATGGTAGTAAACTATGACATGTGAATGGTTTCGCTCGAAAATGTCTCTGTGTTGCAAACGAAGGACTTTTGTAATTAGAATAATAATATCGGGGATCTCATAATAATTCACGGATGTGGAAACGCGTCTTCCAAGATGAAAGAGCAGGGAAATAGCGCCATGTACACGCAGTCTACGCTTCATCCATAGTTGTTGTAGTGGGTTTCAGGCAAGTCAAGTTAGAGGTCATTTCGTGAGGTAGGTGACACTATTTCATCATGGACAGACATAAAATTAGCATTTCCAAGCTCTGCCGTTAAGTACAATTTGGGCTCCCAATTCTAATTACAAAATCGCTATTTATGATGAATATGCGTGTTTACATTCTCGTTCGCAGGTATAGTTCCTCGACATATTACCAACATATCTGAGCAAAATTCAAATTGTTGGAAAATTGGGGCGCTCTTTAAAAAAGTTTGTGTTATTTGCTTTTAAAAATACTGATGTGATGGCCTCGGACAGCATTCAGGATCACATCTGATATCCCGAACTTAATAATGGACGGGACATTGGCGCTTCATGGTAAACAGCATCTCGGCTGTTGCGAACGATAATTACAAAGACAAGTTGCAGCAACGTTTGGAGTGAGTGAAAATAGGATATCCAAACTTACACGAACGTTCCGTGAATGAAAAAGGCGATGTCAAGGACAGGCCACGAAGTAGACGTCTCAGACAGACCACAGCGGAATTCAGCGCTTAGAAACCGCAGATTTTCTGCCACACATCTCCAAGACATGCAAGACAATGTGGCAGACGTGTCTCTGATCAGAACATCCGAAACAGGCTTCATGCAGCCCATCTTCCAGCCAAAAAGCTGCCAAGAAACCCAAACACGACGACACTTCATCATTTGACAACACCAACAATGAAACTTGAATCGGTGGCGTATAGTCAAAATCAGGGGTCCCGTGACCGTGGAGGGCAAAGGTTCGTTTGACGATGGATTTTGGCACTTTGGGGTATTTAAAACAAAATGAGCTCCTATGCCCCTCCCAAAAGTGTGGGCAAACTCCAGGAGAGCAGAAAATCCAAAATGGCTGCCGGTGGCCATCTTTGGAAATTAGAACATTATGTATCTCTTGAACAAAGTAACTTACAAACATGGAATAAGTGTCTCTTTTGACTACATAGGTGTTCAGAAGTGCATTTACTGAACTTAGTTTTTCATTAGGAGGTCAATTTTACTGGCCGCTACTGGGTATGTTAAATATATACAAAATTTGAGCTCAGTCAAGCGGATGTCCTAAGTGAGTTCCAGAATCTTATGGAATAAGCACCTGTGATTAACAGTGTCATACGCTGCTGATATGTCAACGAATACGACTCCGGTTACCAAACCCTTGAAACCATCCTCGATGTGTTGAGTTAGGTTGAGTACTTGACTTGTTGTTGATTTGACTGGCCGGAAACCTGCTTGTTCTGGTATGAGGTGTTCGTCTATCACCGGTGCGATGCGGTTGAGCAAGAGACGTTCAAAGAGCTTGTAGGTATGGCTGAGGAGTGATATTGGTCTATAGCTCTTGGGATTAGATGGCCATAACATGTGCTTTTCTCCAGATCGTTGGGAACCTGTGGGAGATAAGGCGGCAATTGTAGAGCTCAAGAAGCCACTCCTTTGCTACCGGGCCAAAGTTTTACAGCTGCTCAGTTGAGATATTGTCAAGGCTTACTGCTTTTCCTGGTTGAAGTTTATCAATACCGGTTTCCAGCTCGTCCATGTTGAAGGGGCGAGTGAAACCAGGGTTGCCACTATACCTCTTATGGTCTAGTTTTATCTTCTTGGGCTTAATTCTTGCTCCATATAAAAGCAGTTGGTAGGCAACTTGGTTGGGTGTAACATTTGGCAGCTGTAGAGGTTCTGTTGGATCCCCTCGAAGCTTTCGGATGGTAGACCATGCTTTCTTGCTGCTATGGGTCATATCGGTGGATTCAATTAAAGTGTACCAGGTTTTGATCTTTTCCTGGGAGATGCTCTCCGACACTTCTTCTCTTTTAGCAGTTGTTTTAGCTGAGAAATGATCAGTTTCAAACATGGTGGTATACTCTTTGTATTCTTTAACACATTCCTTGGAAAGGCCTGGTATGTATTCTGTCCTACAGCCTCTGGGTATGAATCTCCGGGCAGTCTTGTTCACTATTTGGGCAAATTTGTCATAGTTATGGGTTTTGGAGCAATCCTCTTCACGTTCTGATCCAGGTCATCAGTGAATACTTGCCAGTCTGCTTTGTTTGGTCTTACGACAGCGTTGACTTGGATACCGATTGGTCGATGTTGAGTTAGTGGGACAGGACTTGAACAATCTTGCTACACAGGTTAGAGATGTTTGTACTAACAATAGCTAAATCGGGGTTGTAACCTCTCTTCCAATGGGCACTATAAAATGATGGCGGTAGCTTAGGGTCGTGAAGGAGACGTAGATGTTGCCTGCTTAACCATATCTTTCCTCTTCCACAGTTTTTGTCCGTCTTTTTTGGTTTCATTTACCATTTTGGGTACTATGGCCGTTGAAGTCGCCAATAAAGAAATGAGGTTTTGTGGATTTCCCGAGATTAAATTAAGGGTGCTTGATTGAAATCTGCTGAAGGTTTGTAGACTGATGTAACTATTACAGAGCTGAGCTCAATGGTGAGGACTTCGATGTTAATGTCAGCAGACATTGAGGTTGCTTCTACAACGGTGTCTGTTTTCACACTGTATAGCACTTCCGTACCGTTGGTGTGGTCTCTCGATGATAAGGAATTCCTGGTATGGTTGGGCAATGGCTATCGGTTCCTCTGTGGGTTTCCTGAAGACATAGGACATCGCATTGGAGATTGTTACACGTGTCAGCAATGATGTTACTTCCACCCTCCACATTCAATGAAGCCACAGTCAAGGCAGACCTTAGAAAAGGCCTGCACTGGCCTCTAGTCATGATATGGGAATACTTGAGAAAAATTTTATAGAATAACAGTGTTTGGTGATGTAGAGATTGGCTATTCTCCACTGGCGAGCAGTTACTGACAGGGGAGACCACAGGACGGTTCTCTACTTCCCCCAAGCTTTAGTCAAAATGGAAGTTTCAAGCGCTAACATTTCATTTGGAAATATGGAAGTTTAAAGCGCTAACATTTCATTTTACGGCCAGCCTTGGCCAATCGTAGGATGGTCTACCGCATTTTGATGAATCAAATATAATATATACCCAACAAGAAACAATTTAGATTTCGAACAAACCAGTCAGTATTGTAGCGGGACGGGGATGGGGTATTGGGGAACCCATTTGGCAGTCGGAACGGCCGGGCGAGAATCCACCTTGGCGACCGTGAGACAGAATTTTTACACATTGTGCTATAGTATACTGAAACATCAGTCACACATAATGTTCAATACAATGACTGTACACATTTTGAGAACGCTAATCAGCAACCTAAACTCACTGCAAAGATACATTGAAATTACGCAACTATAGGTTTTCCCAGTTAATTTCGTTCTTGTGTAATTGATTTTAATAAAACAGACAATTGGATTTCGTGCTAAAAATGTGAGTCGCGAGAAACGCAAAACCGATTTAACTTTTCAGTAACTGATGTTCATTTTTGTGGCATTGTATTTCAAATGTGTGTCATTGAAATCCGTCAAATCCGTTGACAAATCGTCCCGCGTGGCGATGACCACTGAAGAGAAGAAGCAATATTTAGTCTTTTTTAATTGATTTTAAGAATCTTATCTTTCATATTAGTCGGGTGATCGTTAAATGAAATAAAGTGTTTAGTTATCATATACGGGTGGGGTTGCACTATGCTTATTTGAATATAAACTTCTATCTATGTGGGTTGTATTAAAGGGGGATGGCCCGATTTAAGGATATGAAGTTTTTGTTTTGATAGATTGGCCTTCACTCCAAAACCCCATCTGTAAAGTTTCGCGCCGATATTTCAATCCGTTTGACAATCAAGATATTTCTAGGGCAACCACGTGTTCTGTCAGTTGTGGTCTTGTATCATTAGTTATTATTTCTAGGTACTGTGCTGCTGGTTAATTATGGAATCGGACTTGTGTATTCTACCAGATTCAGTGATATTCAGGATTTCGAGGTTAGGGTGAGCATACGAAGACGTAACGATTTCTGAAGTGAACTTCGTTATATACATAGAGAGGATTACTAAGCTTAAGGAGACCAACACAATTTCATACGAGGAGATTTTTTGAGGATATGAATTTCTCTCAAATTGCACTGGATCGATTGTAGACCACCTACCAAAATCGTTTCGGAGGTTTAATGGACAAACAAGTACAAAAGAAAGCCGCAAACCTTGTTTTGAACTTGCCTGACTATCGTAATTTTCCCCACAGAACACCGTGCTTTGACTTTCTGTCGTGCACGACAGAAAGTACTAAATCATCATCTTATTACATAAAGAAGGTGTATTCGGCTTATTCACTTCAGGTGTGATCTAATACATTGGAAAGCATTCTAAATATGCAAAAAACCCGGTTCGAAAAAAATTGGGGGCGCCTTCTTTCTTTCTGGAAATCTCCCATTCTCTTTAAGGAGACCAACACAATTTCATACGAGGAGATTTTTTGAGGATATGAATTTCTCTCAAATTGCACTGGATCGATTGTAGACCACCTACCAAAATCGTTTCGGAGGTTTAATGGACAAACAAGTACAAAAGAAAACCGCAAACCTTGTTTTGAACTTGCCTGACTATCGTAATTTTCCCCACAGAACACCGTGCTTTGACTTTCTGTCGTGCACGACAGAAAGTACTAAATCATCATCTTATTACATAAAGAAGGTGTATTCGGCTTATTCACTTCAGGTGTGATCTAATACATTGGAAAGCATTCTAAATATGCAAAAAACCCGGTTCGAAAAAAATTGGGGGCGCTTCTTTCGGAAATCTCCCATTCTCTTTTTAAAGCCAGGTCAACTTCCAGTTGATCCCACAGTTGAAAGTTGTTTCATTTTCCCCCCCCGTGACGGAACCAACTGATTCAACTGGATTCACCTGGATATTCACTGGGATCAACTGGATTTCAACTGGTTTTCCAGTTGAAACCAGTTCAAATGGGATCATCACCTGTAAATTTTGACCTGGAAGCTGTTGTATTTACGAAGGCAAAAGTCTGATCCTCCTGTATTCTGAGGGGCTGCAACAACACATTGATAGATTCATGTGAGAGAGGTATGGGATATGGACTGAAACAATGGCTGCCAGCTGGTCTCCCAAATGTGTAATTATTAAAGGTCCATAGCCCCGATCGCTAATAGCCTCGTCCCCAGAAGCCCCAGATTTTACCGGAAGTGGTCAACATTTTGGTATCAGAAGAAAGCTATTATTTTTCACATTTACCCCGTGAAATCTTAGGGCCAAAGGATGTTTGGTTTGGAAGTTATGAGCGAAATTGTACCCCATTTTGGTCGACCAATATTAATTTGGGCTTACAAAATCACGTTTGTAGCGCTCACACGAAAACGGGTTGAAATATCGACGCGACACTTTACAGATGGGGTTTTGGGTTGAAGGCAAATCTATCAAGATGAAAACTTCATATCCTTAAATCGGCCATCCCCCTTTAAGATAGGAAGAGAACCCCTCAAGGAGACCAAGGAATTCAAATACCTTATCAATTGTAAAAAAAAAAAAAACCCTTGCCCCAAGCAGCTTCAGTCAGATTTAATTGCTTTGGTTCAATTGGGAGTATTACCTGGGAGCTAAATGTTTCACCATTTCAAAAGCCAGGTCCATTTTTGACAAATGTAGGAATCCCACATCTATGATTACAATATGAATGGTACAATTTCTGAGAAAAATGATTCCATTCAAGACTTGGGTTGTTGATATCATCAGCAACAAATTGTATGGGGATACTTCATATTAAACAGAGTTGTCAAAAAAATGTAATCGTTAAGGATGGGCATGATTCATGCGTTATTGTGGGTTCAATGCCCCAATTTAATTTTACCAAAAACCTCTCTATAATCTCTGATCAGGAGGATCGAATTATGGTAGCTGTCTTTGGAGTGCTACATACAAAACACAATATCAGATGTTGGAGGGTGTCCAAAGGCGCGATACCAAAATTCATAATTCACTATCCTGTCAGGGATTATAGAGAGGCTTTCTAGGTTTGACCTGCTTCCCCTTAAGCTAAGGAGAGACAAATGTGTCTTTGTTTTTTTTATAGATGTAGAGAGGGTCATTATGATGTTATTATTAATAATTAGTTGACGGCAGCAAAAAAGGAATGGGCCAGGACCATCCCACTACTAGATTCTCTTCTGATTCATTTAAGCTCAATTCAGCGCTGTAAATAAAAATCAAAGCGAATATGGCTTTTTATTCATGTAATCGCAGTGTGCCACCTTTGGAATCAGCTGCCTTTGTCCACCAGGTCAGAAGATTTCCTTCTCCTCCTTTAAGTCCGGGGTCATTGCTTTCTGATTCACATTTTTCTCAAAATTTCGCTGTCTGATAATGTCTGCCCTGGCGCTCTTATTGTAGATGCTCAAGTTGAGGTTATTAATTTGGGGTGGGTTATCTATTTATATTGGAAGGTGGGATGGTCTTACAGGTGATTTGCACCTGTTTGTCCCTTCTTTGGCTGGATTTTAACCTTGGTTTTTGTTTTTGGTCCGAGTGTGCAATATTTTTCATCATTGAAAACTTAAATGTTATGTACATTTATATGCCAGTGATTGAAGTGTAATAAATAATAATAACTAAATTAAACTTGAGCAGCATTTAGTTGAAGGCCGATTCCTCAGCAGGTGATAGTTATAGTAGAGTTTTATTATAAAAATATGAGTGGCAAAGACCAAATTACACGCATTTATTACAATTAAGGGGGGGGGAAACATGAAATAAAAATTTAAAAATCAATGTAAATAGGCAAATACATTTAAACTAGCACACATAATAAAGAGTAAAAAAATTGCACTATTAGGTTAGTAAAACATAAACATACACTCATAAATGTGCTTACATACAAAGATTACTACACACAAACACACACACACCAAGCACATACAATTCCGACCACACCGTTACACACACAACACACAACACACACCATACAATACCCACAACCCTCCACACATACACACATACACACATACACCATACACACCTCCAAACATGGAAGCTGATGGACATAAAAAGAAAGAAAAAATGGCGACAACTGATTCTAAACTCTTTCAGAGGGCTTTAAGAGTGATATTCTGAGAGGCCCATGCCACGTACCGGGAAAACCAAGGTTGGTGGATTTGTTTACCTTCACCTTTGTGTTTTATTCATTATAAAGTTATAAATTACATTAAAAAAATATTCTCTACCCCCTAGGCTGCAATGCAGACCCCCCTAAAACGACCCATAAGAAAATCTTTTTCAACAAGAAAAAACGGTGAAAAATGGACATCTTGGGGACCATCAAAGGCCATAAAGGTATCTTAATGTAAACCAAACTTCTCATTAGCAAGATTGCATTCTTTTCTTTGTAAAGATGGTCACAAAGTTAAAAAATAGGTTATTCCATTTTTAGGAGGGGTTGTTTTTTCCTAATTTTTCATTTGAGAAAAAATGTGAAAAGTATGAATTTTTTAACCATTTTTGCACCAACAATTAGACAATTTTCATACCTTTGAAATTTAATTATTTTTAAATATACGTAGCGTATATCATTGCTTAATCAAATAAAAAATTCAAATCGCGGAGCCTTTGTACTTTAGGAGTACATACCCTGAAAAAAGAGCAGTTTCCAAAAATTTTTCAAAAAATGTACATTTTTGTAATGATACTGAATTATATATAATTTTGGTAAGAGGGTTTATTTTACAAAGAAAACTTATTTTTCATCAGAATTTAAATCAATGACCCCTCTCATGAATAGTATCAATTTGGTGAATGGGTGATGTTCCTATTTTACACAGGGGTGTCCTTGAAATCACTTGCAATTGCCTACAAATGATAAGTTAAGGGGTACCCCTGAGTAACTCATATTGCTCATGGCAACACCGTATGAATGGAAATGGAAATTAATTGGCCAAGAGTATATAATGATGCCGCACCGCAAACCACACACACATTGCACGACATTTCACCCCACGCCGTGCGTGTATGGGACACTTCACATAACCACATGTAAACAAACAAAACACTCACCTGGTCATAATACCAACACCCATTGCACAACAGCATGTACCACCCTGCACAACCTACCACACCCCACACACACACACACACCACACACACACACACACACACACCCACACACACACACCACACCCGCAGCACCGCCACCACCACACGCACACACACTGGGGGACACCAAACCACCACACTCATGCACTGTCCCAAACCATCCCCTCCACATGCCCACCAAACATCTATATTATAATACGCCACGTATGACTGTATGTCACAATGTCTTGTCCGCCCTTTTATCTCGGTTGGGTGGGTGTAGCTGGAACCCGGGCAAGATCAAGATCCGATTGGTTAGTGGAGCATGCCCCCAAGCCAGGAATCGCGAAAAATGGGTTTTAAGGAAATATTTCATGATTCTGAATATTTGGAAAAATTTGTATGGATGGAAAGCTTAAGAAACGTAGATTAATATAAACTCAAAATAGTGAAAATGTCCACATTTTTGAGTATTTGCCCTTTTAATTACCCTCCCAATAGCTTACTCGAAACGATCCACAAAATCCAATCGCAGGCAAATGGGACGTCAAAAGTGATGACCTCCATAATTTACGTTCGTTGTGCCCATCATATCGCAGGGTTGCCACTTCATAATAATTAAACACAACAAATGAACCCAAAATATGTCATTCTGAACTTTTTTTCTAAATTTTATTATTTACGTTCATTAATCCATCAAGATACAGTGTCAGCAATAACAATTCGAGTAAACACGATGTTTTGGTCATCACTTGACGTCACGAGTTGGGCGCTTTTGATCAATAAAGCATGGTGGCGAAAAACTCCGCCGTGTCTTCGTATGTCAAAAAGCAAAAAATTAAAATGCCTCCGTATTTTGTAATTTTACATCAAATGGTATTATTTTTTCGGAATTCGTGTGTAAGTACATATATTTTATGAAGTAAGTCAAACTGAGCTTGACAAAAATCTGACATATTTCTTTAAAGAAGTGGTACTTTAAAAGCAGGTAATTGGAATTGCCGGGACTGCCAGTTGGAATAAATTAGAGGTACCCATGGTAACAAAACTTTGAGCCCCACCCATCAATTTAAGTTGAAAGTAATTGCCAGATGGAAAATGTGCCCCACATTTTCATGTTGACATTGAAACAACGCGATATATCAATAAAACCCATTATTTTAAGTTCGGATTGTGAAAGTGATAGCGAATGTTTCTCTTATTCCCCAAGTCGAGATAATAGTATTCTCAATATCCGTATAGACCTATGATGTGAAACAATTGGCACGTTCTGTTGGGTCTTTTTTGTTTGAAACAATAGTAAATCAATTTTGGGTCTGGCTAGTAAAGCAACCTAAAAAATTGAACAAATTTCCCCTCCAGAAGTTTAGTTATGGCCCTGTGTGATTATGCATGCCAAAAAGTAATGCTTGTGGCAGCCATTTACCAATGCACTGCCATAAGTGCATATTTGTGTAATGAAGGCAAAAAGTTTAAAGCAATATTAGCACATTTTTTTGGAAGGGAGACCCAATTTTTCAAAATTTGGAGTTTACACGGTTGCACTGGTAAACTGGCTAGTAAAACTATACCTGTGAATGGTAATCGAAAAGGTCTATGTGTCACAAACGAAGGAATTTGTTCTAGAATACTTCTTATCGGGGATCCCCGATAATAATTCAACGGGCTGCTGGAAACGGCCTTCCAATGTGAAATAGCCGGGAAATAGCGCCATGTACGTGTCTACCGTCATCATTAGGTGTGTTAATAGTTCGGCAAGTCAAGGTAGAGGTATTTTCTCGAGTGGCACGCTTTCATCATGGACGGACTAAACGTAGCATTTCACGCTCTGCCGTTTAAGTTCAATATTGGGATCCAATTCTATTACAAAATCGACTTATTTGTGATAAAATCGCATTTTTTAGCATTCTCGTCGCAGGTATAGGTCCTAGGCACATTACCAACGTAAAGGTGCAAAAATGGGTGTCTAGAAAACTCAGACCTCGAAACAAAAGACCTCAGACATCGAAACATCAGACCCGAAGTAAAATTCACTTCCGGGTCTGAATGATGTTTCGAGGTATGATGTTTCTAGACACCGGTGGGGATGGTCTAGAACATCCAGACCTCGAAACAAAACAGACCTCAGAACCGGAAGTGATTTTTTTTGGCCGAAGTCAACATTTACTTCCGGGTCTGATGTTTCTGGTTGATGTTTCTAGACATCCCCCCCGGTGTCTAGAAAACACAGACCTAGAAAACATCAGACCCGGAAGTTAAAATGTTGACTTCGGGCAAAAAAAAAATAACTTCCGTGTTGAGGTCTGTTGTTTCGAGTCTGATGTTTCTAGGACATCCCCCCGGGTGTCTAGAAACATCAGACTCGAAACATCAGACCGGAAGTAATTTCACTCCCGGGTCTGAGGTTTCGAGGCCTGATGTTTCGAGAGGTCTGTGTTTCGAGACAACCATTTGGCACAGTTACGTTGGTAATGTCGAGGACACTTATACCTGCGAACGAGAATGCTAAAAATGCGTCGTATATATCACAAAATAAGCGATTTTGTAATTAGAATTGGGATCCCAGATTGAACTTAAAGGAGAGATGGAAATGCTACGTTTAGTCCGGCCATGAGAAATAGTGCCACCTCGAGAAAAATAAACATCTAACTTGACTTGCCCCGCGAACTATTAAACAACTAATGGTTGAGAGTAGAAACGTTTACATGGCGCTATTTCCCGGCTTATTTCAACATGGAAGGCCGTTTCCAGCAGCCGTTGAATTATAGAGGGGATCCCCGATAATAATTATTCTAGAACAAAAATTCCTTTCGTTTGTGACACATAGACATTTTCGAGCTTAACCATTCACAGGTATAGTTTAATAGCCAGTTACCGCAACCGTGTAAAAATCTCCAAATTTTTGGAAAATTGGGGGTCGCCCTCAAAAAAATGTGCTAATATGCTTTTAAACTTTTTGCCTTATTACAACAAAAGATCACTTAATGGCAGTGCATTGGTAAATTGGCGCCACACAGCAGTTACTTTTGCATGCATAATCACACAGGGCCATAACTAAACTTGGGGAGGGGGAAAAAGAAAAAAAATTGGTTCAATTTTAGGTTTGCTTTACTAGCCAGTGACCCGAAAATTGATTTTTACTATGTTTCAAACCAAAAAGATGACCAAAATAAAGTGCCAAAATTGTTTCCACATAATAGGTTATACGTATATTGGAAAATATATTATCTCAGACTTGGGGAATAAGAGAACATGCGACTCTCAAACTTTTCAACAATCCGAACATTTAAAAAATGGGTTTTAGTGATATGTCGAGTTGTTTCAATGTCAAAAATGCAAAAGGTGGCACATTTTCATCTGTCAAATTACTTTCAACTTAAATTTGACGGGTGGGGCTCAAAGATTTTGTTACCCTGGTTACTCTATTTTATTCACAATAGGCAGTCCGCGGCATTCGCAATTACCCTGGCTTTTAAGTACCACTTCTTTAAAGTGGAATAGTCAAGATTTTTGTTCAAGCTCAGTTGACTTACATTCATAAAATAATGTACATTACATCACGAATTCCCGGAAAAAATAATACAACGTGATGTAAAATTAACAAATAGAGGCATTTTAATTTTTGGTTTTTGCACCATACGCAAGAAACGGGCGGACGGATTTTTCTGCCACCGCTTACATTGATCAAAAGCGGCACAACTCGTGACGTCAAAAGTGATGACCAAAACATAGTGTTACTCGAATTGTTATTGCTGAAAGTGTAATATGAGGATTTAATGAAAAGTAAGTAATAAAATAGAAAAAAACGTTTACAGAATGACATATTTGGTTTTCATTTCGTGTGTTTCTTATTATTGAAGTGGCAAACACTGCGATATGATGGTTACAACGACCGTAAATTATGGATGCGTCATCACTTTGACGTCACCATTTGCTTGCGTTGTGGATTTGTCGGAATCGTTTTCGAGTAGTAAGCTATTGGGGCCGGGAAATTAAAAGGGCAAAATACTCAACCATGTGGACAATTTTCAACTTATTTTGATTTATATGTAATCTACGTTACTTAAGCTTTCCATCCCATAAAAAATTTTCCAAAATATTCGAATCAGGACATATTTCTTTAAAACCCATTTTCGCGATACCTGGCTTGTGGGGCATTGCATCACTAACCCAATCGAACTTGATCGTGACGGGTCAAGCTAAACCACCCAACCGAGAAAATAGGGCGGACAGAACATTGTGACAGAAGACAGTAATAGTGGCGTATTATAATATTAGATGGTTTTTGGTGTGGGAATTGGGAGGGGGAGTTTGTGGACAGTGCATGAGTGTTGTGTTTGTGTAAAAAAGTTTGTGTGAGTGTGTGGTGGGAGGTGAATGAGTTGTGTGGTGTTGTGGTGTGGGGATGTGTGTGTGTGTGTGTGTGGGTGCGGTGTGGGTGTGTGTGGGGTTTGTGGTAGGTAGGGTGCAGGGTTGGTACATGATGTGTGCATGGAGTGTTGGAGGTATGGACCCAGGTGAGTGTGTGTTGGTTACATTGTGTTAGTGAAGGTGTCATAACCACGGCGTGGGTGAATGTGCGTTTGCCCATGTGTGTGTGTGTGCGGTGTGGTGCGGCAGCATAGATTACTCTTGGCCAATTATTACCCCAGTTTCCATTTCCATTCATTACGGTTGTGGCCATGATCAATATGAGTACTCCGGGGGTACCCCTTAACTTAGCATTTGTAGGAATTTCAAGGTTGATTTCAAGGACACCCTGTGGCAAAAAAATAGTTATAAAACCATGCACCAAAATTGATAATATTCATGATTCAGGGGATTGATTTAAATTATGAGGAAAAAATAATGTGTTCTTTTAAAATAAACCCTTATTAACCTAAAAAATTTAATAATAATTCGTATAATGACAAAAATGTACATTTTTGAAGTTTTGAAAAACTTGACTTTCTTTTTCAAGGGTATGTAACTCCTAAAGTACAAAGGGCTTCCGCGATTTGAATTTTTTTATTTGATAAGCAATGATTATACCTACCATATATTTAAAAATAATGAATTTCAAAGTATGAAAATTGTATAATTGTGTATCAAAATGGTTTAAAAAATCATACTTTTCACAATTTCTCAAAAGGCAATATTAGGAAAACCCCTCAAAAAATGGAATAAACCTATTTAGTTTTAACTTTGTGAACCATATTTACAAAGAAAAGAAGAATTGCAATCTTGATATATGAAAGTTTGAGTTTTTTAACATTAAGAATACCTTTTGTGCCTTTGATGGTCCAAAGATGTCCATTTTTTTTCACGTTTTTTCTTGTTGAAAAAGATTTTCTTATGGGTCTCGTTTTAGGGGGTTACTGTATTGCAGCCTTAGGGGGGGGTAGAGAGATTTTTAATGTCATCACTGTGCATAAAATTGGTGGACTTGCACAATCTTCAAAACCTGAAACAAATCCACCCAATCCTTGGTTTTACGGTACGGCATGGGTCTTCAGAATATCACTCCTTTAAAGCCCTTCTGAAGTGTTTAATATCAAGTTGTCGCCATTTTTCGTTCTTTTTAATGCCATCGCTTTCCATGTTGGGAGTGTTTATGGGGTATGTGTGTATGTGTGTATGTGTGTTGTGAGGGTGTGGGTAGGTGTATGTGTGTTGTGTGTGGTGTGTGGTTAACGTGTGGGAAATTGTATGTGCGTGGGTGTTTGGTGTTGTGTGTATTAAGCGTTGTATGTAAGCACATTATGAGTGTTTGTTTATGTTTTAATAAACTAATAGTGCAATTGTTTGTACTCTTTCATTATGTGTGCTAGTTAATGTATGCCATATTTTTAAATGATTTTAAATATTTTATTTCAATGTCTTAATTGTAATAAATGCTGTAATTTGGTCTTTGGACCACTCAGGATTTTATAATAAAAACGACTATTACTAATCCCTGATGAGGAATCGGCTTAACTGAAGATGCTGCAAGGTTTTTTATTTATTATATTATTTATTACACTTCATCACTGGCATATAAATGTAAATAACATTATAAAGTTTCAAATGATTGAAAAATTAGCACACTCTGCCAAAAACAAAAGAGGACAAGGTAATTAAAATGCCGCAAAAAGAATGGGCAAACAGGTGCAAAAATCACCCTCTAGGACCATACCACCTTTCAAATATAAATAGATACCCACCCCAAATAAATAAACATGAACTTGTGAGCATCTACAATAAAGAGCTCCAGGAGGCAGACATTATCAGGACAAAAAAATTTTGAGGAAAAAATGTGGTGAGTTCAGAAAATCAATGCCGGAACTCTTAAAAAGGAGCGAGAAGGAATCTGCTGACCTGGTGGACAAAGGAGACCTGATTCCAAAGGGCAACAATGCGATGAAAATAAAAAGCCATATGCGCTTGAGTTTTACCGCCGGCTGAAGTTTGAGCTTATAATGAATCCGAAGAGAATCTAGTAGTGGGATGGTCCTGCCCAATCCTTTTGCTGAAGTGCAAATAATTATAATATAACATCCATATGACCCTACCTTACATATTAAAAAAACCAAAAGATCAATTTGTCTCTCCTGAGAGTAAGGGGCAGCAGGTCCAAACCTAGAAAGCCTCCCTATAATCCCGATCGGGATAGTGAAGTATTGAAGTTGGTTTAGTCGCCTTTGGACACCCTCCAACATTTGGATATTGTGTTTGGATAGTGTAGACCCTCCAAAGGACAGCTTACCTATTCAAGATCACTCCTGCTGCTCAGAGAATATAGAGAGTTTGGTAATGTAAAATTTGGGGCATTGAACCCCACAGTACGCAGAATGCCCCACATCTTACGATTACATTTTTTGGACAACTCTGTTACTATGAGGTATCCATACAGTGTAGCTGATATATCAAACACCCAAGTATTTGATGAATCAATTTTAATCAGAATTGTACCATTCATATAGTATCTAGAGGGATGGGATCCTACATATTGTCAAGGGAAATGACCTGGCATTTGAAGGGTGAAATTTAGCTCCAGGTCCATACTCACAATTGACCAACGCATTTTTTTAATCTGACTCTGAAGCTGCTTGCAAGGGTTTTTTTTTACATTGATAAGGTATTTGAATTCCTTGGTCTCCTTGAGGGGTTCTCTTCTATCTTAAAGGGGATGGCCGATTTAGGCTATGAAGTTTCATTCCTTGATAGATTGAACTTCAACCCAAAACCCCAGCTGTTAGGTCGCGCCGATATTTCAACCCGTTTTTCGTGTGAGAGCTAAAAACCGTGCTTTTGTAAGCCAAATTAATAGTGGTCGACCAAAACGGGGTACAATTTCGCTCATAACTTCCAAAACCCAATCCTTTGGCCCTAAGATTTCCGGGGTAATGAGAAAAATATAGCTTTCTTCTGATACCACAAGTTGGACCACTTCCGTAAAATCTGTGGCTTCTGTGGACGAGGATATAGCGATTCGGGGCTATGGACCTTTAATATTACACAATTTGGGAGACCAGCTGGCAGCCATTGTTTCAGTCCATATCCCATACTTTCTCTCACATGATCTATCAATGTGTGTGTTGCAGCCATCAGAATAAAGGAGGATCAGACTTTGACTTCTCGTAAATACAACAGCTCCTCCAGGTCAAAACTCCAGTTGATCCCATTACGAACTGGTTTCAACTGGAACAGTTGAATCCAGTTGATCCCAGTTAATTTCCAGTTGAATCCAGTTGAATCAGTTGATTCCGCGACGGAGGAAAATGAATGAAACAACTTTAAATGGGATCAAACTGGCGAATTTTGACTGGCTTTAAAGGAAATTGAGGAGATTTCCCGAAAGATAGAAGGCCCCAATTTTTTTCGAACCGGGTTTTTTGCATAATTGAAAGGCGTTCCAATGTTGCGAATCACACCTGAAGTGAATAAGCCGAATCACCTTCTTTATGTAATAAGGATGATTTGATTTAGTACTTCTGTCGTGCACGACAGAAAGTCAAAGCACGTGTTCTGGGGGGAAAAATTAAGATAGTCAGGCAAGTCAAAACAAGGTTTGCGGTTTTCTTTTGTACTTGTGTGTCCATGTAAACCTCCAACGTTTTTTGGTAGGTGGTCTACAACGATCCAGTGCAATTTGAGAGAATTAATATCCGAAATCTCCTCGTATGAAATTGTGTTGGGCTCCTTAAAGAGACCATGAGGAGATTCCAGAAAGATAGCGCCCCCCAATTTTTTTCGAACCGGGTTTTTGGCATATTTGGAATGCTTTCCAATGTATAGATCAAACCTGAAGTGAATAAGCCGAATACACCGTGTTTCTGTAATAAGATGATGATTTAGTACTTTCTGTCGTGCACGACAGAACAGAACTCAAAGCACGGTGTTCTAGGGGGACCAAAATTACGGTAGTCGGCAAGTCAAAACAAGGTTCGGTTGATGTTTTCTCGGTGTACTGTTCGTTCACTAACCTTCAAACGTTATTGGTAGGTGGTGGGTCTATCTACAAGCGAGCCAGTGCAATTTGAGAGAAATTCGATCCTCAAAAAAATATCCTCCTGTCCACTTAAGCTAGTAATCCTCTCTATGTATTTAACGAAGTTCATCAGAAATCGTTACGTGCTCGTAGGCTCACACCCTAACCTCGAAATCCTCTGAATATCACGAATCGGTAGCTAGAATACACAAGTCCGATTCCATAATTAACCAGCACACGTACCTAGAAGAAAGAAATAATAAATAAGATACAAGACCACAACTGACCAGAACACGTGGTTGCCCTAGAAATATCTGTTGTCAAAAGGAGTAAATACGGCGCCGGCACTTTACAGATGGGGTTTTGGAGTGAGGCCAATCTATCAAGACAAACCCTTCATATCCTTAAATCGGGCCATCCCCTTTAATCCCACCCACATAGATATGTTTATATTCAAATAAGCATAGTGAAACCATCGTATTTGATAACTTAAAAACTTTATTTCATTTAATGATTCACCCGACGAATATAAATAAAAGATAAGATATTAAAAATCAATTAAAAAAGACTAAATATTGATTTCTTCTCGTCAGTGGTCATCGCCACGCGGGACCGATTTGTCAACGGATTTGACGGATTTCAATGACACCATTTGAAATACAATTGACACAAAAGATGAACATCAGTTACTGAAAAAGTTTTAAAATTCGGTTTTCGTGTTTCTCGCGACTCACATTTTAGCACGAATCCACAGTTGTCTGTTTTATAAAAATCAATTAAAAAAGACTAAATATTGCTTCTTCTCTCAGTGGTCATCGCCACGCGGGACGATTTGTCAACGGATTTGGACGGATTCAATGACACACATTGAAACTACAATGCCACAAAAAATGACACATCAGTTACTGAAAAAGTTAATCGGTTTTGCGTTCTGCGACTACACATTTTTAGCAACGAAATCAATTGTTCCCCCTCATTCTCCTGTTTTATTAAAATCAATTACACAATGAACGAAATTAATGGGAAAACCTTAGTTGCGACGTCGTATTTAATGTATCTTGCAGGAGTGTTAGGTTTGCTGATTAGCGTTCTCAAAATGTGACAGTCATGTATTGAACATTATGTGGACGGAGTTTCAGTATACTATAGCAAAATGTGTAAAATTACTGTCTCACGGTCGCAATGTGGCTTTCTCGCCCGGCCGTTCGAATGCCAAATGGGTTTCCCCAATACTCCATCCCCGTCCGCTACAATACTGACTGGTTTGTTCGAAATCTAAATTGTTTCTTGTTGGGTATATATATATAGTGATTCATTCAAAATGCGGTAGACCATTCCTCCGTGGCCCAGGTGCCGTAAAATGAAATGATGGCGTTTTAAACTTCCATATTTCCAAATGAATGTTAGCCTTGAACTTCCATTTTGACTAAAGCTTGGGGGAAGTAGAGAAACCGCCTGTGGTATCCCCGTCAGTAAACTGCTCGCCATGGAGATTAGCCATCTATACACACCAAACAAGGTTCTTCTATTACATTTGTTCTCAAGTATTCCCAGATCATGGACTCTAGAGGCCAGTGAGCTTTTTAAGGTTTGCCTTGAATGTGGGTCTTCATTGAATGTGGAGGGTGGAAGTAACATCATTGCTGACAGTGTTGTAAAAATCTCCAATGCGATGTCCTGTCTAAAGGAAACCCACAGAGGAACCGATAGCCATTGCCCAACCCATACCAGGAATTCCTTATCATCGAGAGACCACACCAAACGGTACGGAATGATTAACAGTGTTGGAAAACAGGCACAGCTGTAGAAGCAGCAACCTCAATGTCTGACATGACATTAACATCGAAAGCCTCTCACATTGAGCTAGCTCTGTAATAGTACAGAAGTCTACAACCTTCAGCAGATTTCAATCAAGCACCCTTAATTTATCTCGGGAACATGCCTACACAACCTATTTCTTTATGGGACTTCAACGGACATAGTTACCTCATATGGCTAAAATGAAACCCAACAAAGAGACAAATGTGGAAGAATAGTGGTTAGGCAGTCAACATCTACGTCCCCTTCACGACCTAAGCTGCCGCCATCATTTATAGTGCCCATGGAAGAGAGGTTACAACCTTGATTTAGCTATTGTTAGTACAAACGTCTCTAATCTGTGTAGCAAGATTGTCAAGATCCTGTCCTACTAACTCAACATCGACCATCTGGTATCCACGTCAACGCTTTTGTTTTTGTCGTAAGACACAAACAAAGGCAGATGGCAAGATTCACTGATGACGGACAGAAGTGAAGAGGATGCTCACCAAAACCCATCAAACTATGACAAATTTGCCGAAATATGTGAACAAAAGATGCCCGGACGATTCATTACCCAGAGGCTGTAGGACAGAATAATACCGGCCTTTCCAGGAATGTGTTTAAAGAATATGCCAGAGTATACCACCAGTTTAAAATGATCATTTTCAGCTAAAACAATGCTAAAAGAGAAGAAAGCAGAAGGTCGGAGAGAATCTCCCAGGAAAGATCAAAACCTGATACACTTTAATTGAATCCAACGATATGACCCATAACACAGAAAGCATGATCTCAACATGCGAAAGCTTAGAGGGGATCCAACAGAACCTCTACAGCTGCCAAATGTTACACCCAACCAAGTTGCCTACCCCACCTGCTTTTATGGAGCAAGAATTAAGCCCAAGAAGATAAAACTAGGACCATAAGAGGTTTAGTGGCAACCCTGGTGTCACTCGCCCCTTCAACATGGAACGAACTGGAAACCGGTAATGATAAACTTCAACCAGGAAGAAAAGCAGTTGTAAGCCTCTTGACAACATCTCAATCTGAGCAGCGTTAAAACTTTGGCCCAGTGACAAGGAGTGGATTCTTGAGCCTCTTACAATTGCCGCCTTTCTCCCACAGTTCCAAAACGATCTGGAGGAAAAGCACATGTTATGGCCATCTAATCCCAAGAGCTAGACCAATATCACTCCTCATGATAGAAGCTATGGTCGTCTGCGTAGTCAAGGTCTGTTGAAATGCTGACGTTGTGGACGCCTAGAATGTGTGGGTTGATGGTTGATGAGTCCCTTGTCGTTCCTGATTTCAAAAAAACTCTATCTGAGGATATGGATATAATCAACCACAATACACGGGGGAGAATAGGGAGCAAGAGTATCTTCTTGGAGGATTCCAATAATTGTTAGGATTTCCTTTGTGAGCCCATTAATGGTAAGCACAACGCTAAATGGGTTATCTGCCTGATGGCAATTACTTTGTCAATCTCATGTGGGACACCGTAGTTAGTGAGATATGCAGCATTACCACACCTGTTGAACCTCTCAAAAGCTTTGGAAGGTCACCAACACAATTGAAACTTTGCTCTTGAAATTCGTCAACTCTCTATTGATCCTTCTGAGGGAAAGATCGGGAGGGTAGTGTTGATATGCTTTACGAAAACCATTCTGGTGTCGTCTGAGAATGGGACTATGTTGAGGAGTGTGATTCTGTTGTGAGCAGTTGTAGAGCTTAGAGGAACAATTCAACTCAGAACATTTGATTTTGATTCTTCTTATCCACTTTACCGTAATGATTTCATGTTTGCCAATCCATAATTTTATATGGGACTTTGTGGGTTGCTCACCATTTTTCGATAGGGATTTTTTTTCAATTGAATTACACTTTCCAAACTGTCTTTCCATTACATGTATTAATCAGTTGACATGCCACAGGATCTTTGAGCTAGGGGGGGGGGGGGCACACGAATAATTTCCTTCAAAATCCGGGCTACTGATTGGGTGAAATATTCTTGCCCCAGGAATCTTTGAGAGGAAGGGGGGGAGCACTAATAATTTCCCCCAATTAGTGTCGTAGCCAGGATTTTGGAGACGTTGTAAATTGTACCCCTTACTAACGACTCTGTTTCAGAGTTTTATAGTCATAGTGCATTGTTTCTCAAGTTTACCTTATTACCACCCATGTCATTAATATCCATTTCGCCATTTCTGCTTCTAAATTCACATGTTCTTCAGTAGGATTTCAAACAATTTGATTAAAAAAAAAAAAAAACTACAATTGAATTTGGAGAAAGTTACCATCTACTAGTACCCAGACTTGGAACCTCACCACGTATATTTGAGCGTGGTTTTGACCCTACAACAAAAGGCCGTCATGCACTTTACAAAGGAATTTTTCCCTATGTCTTTTGTGCAAACTCGTTGATGTCCATAGAAATAAAATTAATCGGATCATGGTTCTGATCAGTTCTGTTTTTTAAGGTTATGTCTCAGTTCACAATTCTCCTTGTCATGAAAGATCAATTGATCATACCGTGAAATAGTAAGTCGTACAATCACAACCTTGACTTTTTTTATAGTCGTATAAACATGCGTTTGAAGAGGTGTTGATCAGTTAAAGCAATATTGGCACATTTTTGAAGAGCGCCCCCAATTTTCAAATTTGCTATTTTTGCACGGGGGTCTAGAAACAATCAGACCTCGACAACAGGACCTCTCAGACCTCGACAACAACAGACCCGGAAGCGAACTTACTTCCGGGTCTGATGTTTCGAGGGTCTGAGGTCTGTTGTTTCGAGGTCTGATGTTTTCGAGACAACCGGGGGGATGTTCTAGAAACATCAGACCTCGAAACATCAGACTCAGACCCGGACGTGGAAGTGATTTTTTTGCCGAAGTCACATGTTACTTAGGGTCTGATTGTTTCGAGGTCTGATGTTTTCTAAACACCGGGGGGGATGTCTGAAACATCAGACCTCGAAACATCAGACCTAGCCGGAGTGAGTTTATTCCGGGTCTGCTGTTTCTAGGTCTGATGTTTCTAGAAACCCGGGGGGATGTCTAGAAAACTCAGACTCGAAACAACAGACCTCAGACCCGGAAGTGATTTGGTTTTTGCCGAAGGTCAACATTTTACTCCGGGTCTGATGTTTCTAGGTCTGAGTTTCTAGACACCGGGGGGGATGTCTAGAAACATCAGGCCTAGAAACATAGACGAAGTAAAATCTTGACTTCGAAGTCAAAAATGTTTCCGAAGTCAGCATTTCACTTCTGGGTCTGATTTTTTGAAATTCAAGTAGACCCTCACCGTGCCGTGACACGGAGGAGTGCAATGGTTTTCTGCGCTAATTGAGGGGGCCGACCAGGCGAAAGAGAAAGGGACGAGATGGCCGGGGGTGCGGGAGGAGGTTGTCCTCCCTTTACGCCAAAACTTTGCACGTTCGGCTTTACTAAGACACATTTTCCCAGGCATGCAAGTTTAGTGAAAACAATTGAATTACAAAGTGGTATGTAAAACTTCATAATTCATGGCCAACCGTTTTACAAAAAGGTGTGGGTGCGGGAGGTAAGGTAAGTTTGGGAGTATTAGTTTTCAAGACATGTTTCTATGAATAGTGATAAGTAGATAGACCCCCGATTACAATGCAAGTTACATTAATAACAAACGTAAACTGATTAGTAGGCTTGGCTAAGGGTTAAATTATAAATGGGGACTTTGGAACTACCTTATCTGAAATTGGCGGCTTGTGGAACTGGAGTGTTTGAGTTTAAATGATATGGCTGGTGAGGCGGCTAGCAAGTAGTGAGTGAAATGGGTTTATTTAGCAACGCACGTCCATTGGTCCAAAGTCGGGTCCAAGTCCAGGGCAACCCCCCCCCAATCTCCCCTTGTTACGCTGGAAGAATAGCCAGGATTTGTTTTCATTACTTTTTTTTTATTTTTTTTTAACTTACAAAACTTCACAAGCAGACGGGTTAACTAGTCAACAAATTCCAGGGCCAGTCCTCCCCATGTTTTAGGAAGCGTGGGTCCGCCTCTTAGTACAGAAAATAAAGATTGCCTCCCATTTTGAAGTCATTCCGGGTCTGAGGTCTGATGTTTCAGGTTCTAATGTTTCGAGACATCCCCCACGGGTGTCTAGAAACATACGACCTAGACGAAGGAACATCAGACCCGGAAGTCATTTCACTTCCAGGTCTGAGGTTTTATGTTTCGAGGTCTGATGTTGCTAGACACCCGGGGGGATGTTTTAGAAACATCAGACCTAGAAAAAATCAGCCCGGAAGTAAAATGATTGACTTCGGCAAAAAAAATCACTTCGGGTTGAGGTCTGTTGTTTCGGAGGTATGTGTTTCAGACCATCCCCCAGGGGGTATAGAAAATTCAGACCTCGAAACATCAGCACCGGAAGTGAATGTACTTCCGGGTTCTGATGTTTCGAGGTCTGAGGTCGGATGTTTCGAGGTCTGATGTTTCGAGACACCCATTTTGCAACCAGTCGTGGTAAGGTAATTGTCTAGGACACTATACCTGGACGAGAATGCTGAAAAAAAATGCGTATTTATCACAAAATAAGCGATCTTTGTAATTAGAATGGGATTCCCGATCGAACTAACGGAGAGCGGAAATGCTACGTTTATGTCCCGTCCATGATGTGAAATAGTGCCACCTCGAGAAAGAACCTCTAAATTGACTGGCCCCGTACCTATTAAAAACAAACTAATGGATGAGCGCGTAGACACGTCATGGCGCCTTTTCCCGGCTAGGTCACCATTGGGAAGGCCGTTTTTCGCAGCCGTTGAATTATTAGCGGGGATCCCCGATAATAATTATCTAGGATAAACAAATTCCTAGTTGTTGACAACATAACATTTTCGAGCTTAACCATTCCAGGTATAGTTTACTAGCCAGTACCAATGCAACCGTTGTAAAAATCTCCAAATTTTGACAAAATTGGGGTCGCCCTTCAAAAAAAAGTGCAATATTGCTTTAACTTTTTGCCTTCATTACACAAATATCACTATGGCAGTGCAATGGTAAATGGCTGCACACACAGTTAATTAGTGCATGCATAATCACACAGGGGCATAATTAAACTTCTGGGGAGGGGGAAAAAATTTGTTCAATTTTAGGTTGCTTTACTAGCCAGACCAAAAATGATTTACTATTGTATCAAAACCAAAAAGTGACAACCAACCATAACGTGCCAAAATTGTTTCCACATCATAGGTTCTATAGGTATATTGAGAAATATATTATCTCAGACTTGGGGATAAGGAGAACATTCGACTCTCAACTTTCAACAATCCGAACATTAAAAATAATGGGTTTAGTGATATATTGGGTTGTCAATGGTCAACCATGCAAACGGTTGGCACATTTTCATCTGTCAATTACTTTCAAACTTAAATTTGATGGGTGGGGCTCAAAGATTTTGTTACCATGGTTACTCTAATTTTCACCAACAGGCAGTCGAGGATTCGCGATTACCTGGCTTTTTAAAGTAAACTTCTTTAAAGGAAATTGTCAAGATTTTTGTAAAGCTAAGTTTGACTTACATTCATAAAATATATGTTTACATACATCAAGAATTCCCGAAAAAATACAAAGTTTGATGTAAAAATTAACAAAATAGAGGCATTTTTTTACATTTTGCTTTTTTGAATACGAAGAGAAAACGGGCGGATTTTTCGCCCACCGCTTCATTGATTTCAAAAGAGCCCAACTCGTGACGTCAAGTGATGACCAAAATGTGTTTACTCGAATTTTATTGCTGACACTGTAAGATTGATGGATTAATGAAAGAAGTAGTAATAATAAAATTAGAAAAAAAAGTTACAGAATGACATATTTTGTTTCATTTCTTGTGTTTAATTATTATTGAAGTGGCAACACTGCGATATGATGGTTACAAAGACCGTAATACGTATATGGATGATGGTCATCACTTTGACGGCACCATTTGCCTGCGATGTGGATTTGTCGGAATCGTTTTTGAGTAAGCTATTGGGCGGGGAAATTAAAAGGGAAAATACTCAACAAATTTTTGTACAATTTTCAACTTATTTGATTTATATGTAATCTAACGTTACTTAAGCTTTCCATTCCTACCAAATTTTCCAAATATACCGAATCATGACATATTTCCTTAACAACCCATTTTTCCTTCGCGATTACCTGGCTTGTGGGGCATGCATCCACTAACCAATCGAACGGATCTTCTTGTGCCGGTTTTCAAGCTACCACCCACCCAACCGAGAAAAAGGACGGACAGACATTGTGACCGAAGACAGTCATAGCGTGGCCTTAGTAGAATATAGATGTTTTTGTGGGCAATGTGGGAGTGGGATGTTTGGTGGACAAGTGCATGAGTGTGTGTTTTGTTGTCCCCCATTTGGTGTGCGTGTGTGGTGCGGGGCGGTGGCATTGCGTGTGTGGTGGTGGTTTGTGTGTGGGTGTGTGTGTGTGTGTTGTGTGTGTGTTGTGTTTTGTGTGATGGGGTTGGTAGGGTGGTGCGCAGGGTGTATCATGCTGTGGGCATGGTAGTGTTTGAGTATTCATGACCCATGTGAGTGTGTGGTTTGGTTTACATGTGTTTATGTGACTTGTCATACACGCACGCGCGTGGGTGAATGGCGTGTCTAATGGTGTGTGTTGTGTGCGTGCCGGCAACATTTATATCACTCTTGGCCCAATATAATTTCCATTTCCATTCATAACGGTGTTGCCATGATCAATACGAGTTCCTCAGGGGTACCCCTTAACTTATCATTGTAGCAATTTCCAAGGTGGATTTTCAAGGACACCCCTGTGCAAAAATAGTTAAAACCAATGCACCCAAATTGATAATTTATGAAGTGGCCATTGGATTTACATTCTTGAGGAAAAATAATCAGTAATTTCTTTTAAAGAAACCCTCTTAACCAAAATATAGTATAATTCAGTATCATAGCTAAAAATTAATTTTTGAATTTTTGAAAAACTGGTGCTCTTTTTTCAGGGCATTAAACCCAACGTCAAAGGGCTCCGCGATTTTGAATTTTTTGTTATTTTATTAGAGCAATGATATACCTACATTATAGTTAAAAATAATGAAATTTCAAAAAGGTATTGAAAATTGTCTACTGTTTATCACAATGGTTAAAAAATCATACTTTTTCACATTTTTTTTTCTCAAAATGAAATATGAAAACACCCCTCCTAAAAATGAATAACCCTATTATAGTTTTTTAACTTTGTAACCATATTTACAAAAGAAAAGAATGCAATCTTGATTATATGTGATAGTTTGGTTTACATTAAGAATACCTGTAGGTGCCGTTGATGGTCCCCACCAAAAGTAGCCAATTTTTCACGTTTTTTTTTTTTTTTCTTGTTGAAAAAAGATTTCTTATGGGTCCCGTTTAGGGGTTACGGTATTGCAGCCTAGGGGGGTAGAGAGATTTGTTTAATGTCAGCACTTTGCATAACTTGGTGGACTTGCACAATCTTCAAACCTGAAACAAATCCACCAACCTTGGTTTTCCCGGTACTACTGCATGGGTCCTCTCATAATAATCACTCTTAAAGCCCTCTGAAGTAGTTTAATACAGTTGTCGCCATTTTTTCTTTTCTTTTTATGTCCATCAGCTTCCCATGTTTGGGAGTGTGTAGTGTGTATGTGTGTATGTGGTATGTTGTGTGTGAGGTGTGTGTATGTGGTATGTTTGTGTTTGTGGTGTGTGTGTAACGTTGTGGCGGAATTGTACATGGGCGTGGTGTGGTGTGGTGTTGTGTGTTTAAGCTTTGTATGTAAGCACCTTTATTAGTGTAATTTTTAGTTTTTACTAACCTAATATTGCAATGTTTTTACTCTTTAATTATGTGTGCTAGTTTAAAATGTATTTTTGCATATTTTAAATGATTTAATATTTTATTTTCAATGTTTTTATTTTTTTTAAGTAGTTGTTTCTTTGTTTGTTTGTTCGTTTATGCGTTTTGCATTTTATAATACAACTATACTATACTATACCTGCTGAGGAATCGTTTGCTTCACTGAAGATGCTGCCAAGGTTTATTTAGATTATTATTTACTTTCATTACACTTCATTCACTGGCATATAAAGAAAACATTTAAGTTTTCAATGATTGAAATAATATTGCACACTCTGACCAAAAACAAGAGACCAAGGTAAAAAATTGCCAGCAAAAAGAATGGGAGTACAAACAAGGTGGCAAAATCACATCTAACCATCACCCAACCCCCTTTCAAATATAAAGTACCCACACCAATTAACATAAACCTGCAACTTGAGCTCTACAATAAGAGCTCCCAGGAGCAACATTATCAGGAACAAAAAATTTGAGAAAAATTGAATTTCAGAAATTCAATGACCCGTACTTAAAGAGAGAAGGAATCTGCTGACCTGGTGGACAAAAGGCAAGCATGATTCCAAAGGTGCACAATGCGATTAAATAAAAGCCATATGCGCTTGAGTTTTACGCGCTGAATTTTGAGCTTAAATGACATCAGAAGAGAATCTAGTAGTGGGATGGTCCTGCCCATTCCTTTTGCTGAGTTCAACAAATTCATTAATATTAACATCATAATACCCTCCTTACTCTCTAAAAAAACAAAAGATCACATTTGTCTCTCCTGAGAGTAAGGGGAAAGCAGGTCCAAACTAAAAGCTCTCCTATCATCGCCCTGATCAAGATAGTGAAGTATGAATTTGGTAGCTTGCCTTTGGACACCCTCCAACATCTGAATATTGTGTTTGGATGTAACACTCCAAGACATCTCCACATATTCAAGAGTCACCCTTATCAAATTATAGAGAGTTTTGGTAAATTTAATGGGGCATTGACCCCCACAGTACGCATGATCATGCCCATCGTACGATTACATTTTTTGACACTCTGTACTATGAGTATCCCCATACACGTTTAGCTGATAGAATCACACCCCCAAGTCTTTTGATGGAATCAGTATTTTCACTCAGATGGTACCAGTCATATTGTAATCATAGAGAATGGGATTCCTACATCTTGTCAATGAAATGACTGCGCAACCAATTGCTCTGAAGGGTGAAATTTATCTCCCAGGTAATACTCCCATTGACCAAAGGCATTTAAATCTGACCTGAAGCGGCTTGCAAGGGTTTTTTTTTTAACATTGAGAATGTATTTGAATTCCTTGTCCTCCTTGATGGGTTCTCTTCCTCATTTCCTATCTTAAAGGGGGATGGCCGATTTAAGGATAAGAAGTTATCATCTTGATAGATTTGCCTTAACCCAAAACCCATCTGTAAAGTGTCGCGCCGATTTTCACCCGTTTCGTGTGTAATAGCTATAAACGTTATTTTGTAAGCCCAATTAATTTGGGTCGAGAACCCAAAACGGGGTACAATTTCGCTCATAACTTCCAAACCAAACATCCTTTTTGGTCCCTAGATTTCACGGGTAAATGGAAAAATAATAGCTTTCTTCTGATACAAAATGTTGACAACTTCCGTAAATCTGGGGCTTCTGTGGCGATGCTATTCGCGATCGGGGCTATGGACCTTTAAATAATTACACATTGGGAGACCATCTGGCAAGCCATTGTTTCAGTCCCATCTCCCATACTCTCTCACATGAAATCATCAATGGTTGTTGCAGCCCCTCGATAAGGCGGATCAGACTTTTGCCTTCGAAATCCACAGCTCTCCCAGGTCCCAACTTCCAGTTTGATCCCATTTAAACCTGGTTTTTCAACTGGAACCAGTTTGAAATCCAGTTGATCCCAGTTGAATATCCAGTTGAATCCATTTGCATCAGTTTTGCTTCCGTCACGAAATGAAACAACTTTCAACTGGGATCAACTGGAATTTTGGACTGGCTTTAAAGAGACATGAGAGATTTCCAGAAAGAAGCGCCCCCATTTTTTTCGAACCCAGGGTTCTTTTGCATATTTAAAATGCTTTCCAATGTATTAGATCACCCTGAAGTGAATAAGCAATACCCCTTCTTGTATGTAATAAGCATGATGATTTAGAGTATACTTTCTGGTCGTGCACGACAGAAAGTCAAAGCACGGGTCGTGTGGGGAAATTACGATAGTCAGGCAGTTTAAAACAAGGTTTGCGTTTGCTTTTTTCTATGTTTGTCCATTAAACCTCTGAAAACGATTTGGTAGGGTGGTCTACAATCGATCCAGTGCAATTTGAGAGAAATTATATCCAGAAAAATCTCCTCGGATGAAATTGTGTTTGGGCTCCTTAAGAGACATGATGAGATTTCATAAATAAGCGCCCCCAATTTTTTTTTTTCGAAAACCCCGGGTTTTGCATATTTTGGAATGCTTTCCAATGTATAATAGATCACACCTGAAGTGAATAAGCCGAATACAAACCGTGTTTCTGTCAAAGATGATGAATTTAGTACTTTTCTGTCCCGTGCACGACAGAAACCAAAGCCTTTGTTCTATGGGTAACAATTACGGTATTCAGGCAAGTTTCAACCAGTTTTGCTGTTTTCTTGTGGTACTCTTGTTCTTTGTATAATAAACCTTCGAAACGTTATTGGTAGGTGGGCTACACGCGATCCAGTGTCCAATTTTTGAGGAATTCGTTCCGCAAAAATCTCCTCCTGTCATCTGAAGCTAGTACTCCTCTCTATGTATATAAAACGAAGTTTCACTTCCAGAATCGTTACGTCTTCGTATGCTCACCCTAACCTCGAAATCCTTAATATCACGAATCTGGTAGAATACACAAGTCCGATTCCATAATTAACCAGCAGCACGTACCTAGAAATAATACTAATGAACAAGACCACACTGACATAACACGTGGTTGCCCTAGAAATTCTCTTGATGGTCCAAACGGATTGAAATATCGCGCGAAACTTTACAGATGGGGTTTTGGATTGAAGGCCACATCTTCGAGACCAAACACTTCATATCCTTACCTCTGGCCATCCCCCTTTAATCCCACCCACATAGATATGTTTATATTCAAATAAATCTAGTGCAACCCCACCCGTATATGATAACTAAACACTTTATTTCATTTATTATCACCGCAGACGAATATGAAATAAGATTATTAAAATCAATTTAAAAAAATACTAAATTTTCTTATTCTAGCTTATCTTCTCTCAGTGTGTCATCGCCACTGCGGGACGTATTGTCAAACTATTTGAAAGATTTCAATGACACACATTTGAAATACATGCCACAAAAATGACTCAGTTACTGAAAAAAAGTTAAATATCGGATGTTTGCGTTTCTCGCTACTCAACATTTTTTTTTTAGCACGAAATCCACTTGGTCTGTTTTTTTAAATCAATAAAAAAAAGACAAATTTGCCTTCCTTCTCTTGCAGTTCAGGGTATCGCCACGCGGGACGATTTGTCAACGGATTTGACGGATTTTCCATGACACCCATTTGAAATCAATGCCACAAACATGAACTCAGTTTACTGAAAAAATTAAATGTGTTTTGCGTTTCTCGCGACCCCCTTTCCCACACATGTTTTAGCACGAAATCCAAATTGTCTGTTTTATTAAAATCCATAATTTTACAAATTAAAAAAAAAATTAACTCGGGAAAACCTAAAGTTGGTAATTTCAATGTATCTTTGGCAGTGAGTTTAGGTTTTGCTGATTAGCTGTTCTCAAAATGTGTACAGTCATTGTATTGAACATTATGTGTGAACCATGATGTTCAGTAGTAACTAATAAAGCACAAGTGTAAATTCTGTTCTCACGGTCTCCAAGGTGGATTCTCCGCCCGCCGTTCCGACTGCCAAATGGGTTCCCCAATACCTCCATCCTCCAAGAGGGAGACGTTCGCCGCGTCCCGCTAACAATACCCACTGGTTGTTGAAATCTAAAATTGTGTTCTTGTTGGGTAGATATTAATTTGATTCAAATCAAAATGCGGTAGACCGAAGTCCCTACGATTGGCCAAGGCTGGCCGTAAAATGAAATTTTAGCGCTTTAAACTTCATAGTTCCAAAGAAATGTTTTTTAAATTTAATAAAACTTTACTACATTATGCTGTTGAGAACCGTCTTGTGGTCTGGTCTCCCCTGTCAGTAACGGCTTCGCCGTGGAGAATTAGCCACTCTCCTCTACAACCACCATAATCATAACCCCGCCCCACACATGCAATTACCCACACCCACACAATAACAGCAAAACCCACCCAAAAAATATATATATAATAAACAATAAAAGAGGCAGAGGTAGAGCAGTGCACGGAAAGGTTCAAAGCTGGGTACACAAAGACTACGGATAGGGGACATGCACAGAATTCCAATGGCAAAGAAGTATGACTTATACCAAAACATTATTTATTTATCCAGCGTAAAATAAGGCATGGGACTGGTTTGAAACCGACTGTCACACCGAAGCTGTTAGATGTTTTGGGCCTTGCGGAGATAACGAGAAGACTCTCTAGTCAAGGGTGGAGAAGATTCGTTCTGTACTACAATCTTTTGCTGGCAACTGAATGCACACTTATAGTCTTCGCCTCCTAGTAACCCGGGTCTCAAGCTCACAAGTCCCCGATGCTTTGTTTAAAGTCGAAACTATGAACCAGGATAATTCTGCATGCACTTCGTGCAATTGCTCAAGACTTCTCACTTGTTTTTTTGTGAGGAAGAATTCCAACCACATCAGAGGGCGAATGTACCCTTTATAAATTGTGATCAGTTCATGTTTCCTAAAACCAATTTTTGTAAGCATTTAAGCATATAAAGTTTACTGTTTTGTTTTTGTGATTACATGTTTCGAACTCTTTTTGTCCCAAGTGAAATCATTTTGTAGCAAATCCCTAGGATCTTACCTTGGCAACAATTTAAGAGTAACACACCATTGGATATTGTAATTCTGTATTTAAACGGGTTATTTCCTTTTGAAACAGATCTGGAGGGCCTGGCACTGTAGGGTGTACTTTAAAGCTCAGCTTGACTTTACAGTCCATTGGGCCTGAAGTTGATCAAGGTGAAATTGAAACCAGAGCCCAGAAGCCTGAACCAATGGGGTGACTGTTTCCACAAAATATTCCATTGGACACCAAAAACCCACAGCGTATTTTAAACCCACACAATGCTACAAGCCCAAACATGTTGAAGCTGATGGACATTAAAAAGAAGAAAAAATGGCGACAACTGATATTAAACTACTAGCTGGTTCAGAAGGGCTTTAAAATGCATCCAGAAGAGAGGTAATCAGAAAAGGGAAATAGTAGAATTGGCATAGGGGGTTCCGCTCATGTGGGACTACGTCAAGAGCAGAGAGGTTCAGATGTGTTCGGGCGTCACCTGACAACATTACACCCAAGTCGCCTTGGAAAAGATGGGTGGTCTTAGAAAGAATCGTACAAAGCTAACTTATCATGGTCTCACACCATTTAACACGGTTCACTCTCCCCATACACTGTACTGCTCGGGTCCCAGTGGGGATAGATGCTCACAGCTGGCCAATCGCCAGCCTGATTCCGATCCAGCCTCTGTCTCTCAGTAATAATGGCCTTGCGATATTCTTAAGACCGGATAGAGGCTCTACGTCTGTCCTCGACCCCAGCCGCCAAAAGGAATGACCAAAAAAAAAGCGGTTTTCGCGGTACCCTGGATATCTCGAAAATCGACGAATCAGTTGGTCGATCTGATGTTAGAAACGGGTTCTCATCCTCACAAAAAAAACCCTTAGCTCACTAGTTTTGAGTGCCTGGAGTGTGGCATTACTTGACAGCAAAGCAGTCCAATCGAGAATTGAGCCCAGCTTATAAGGTAAGAAAATGGCTTGTATGGATCGTAGTTTTCACGTTTTTTCGTCATTTTTCAAAATAAACCTATAGTTATAAACTAGTCCCTTAACAGGACAATTTAGTTAGGAAGATTTTTTTTTTTTGCGCCAGCTCCAGTGTACCGCAGTACAAAAAATCACGACAACGCTATCTTGACACGTTTGTAATTGGATTCCCACGCTCATAGGCGATATGATGTTGTTGATAACTCCCCAGCGCGGTGAAGATTTGCCAAGTCGTTGTGCTCAAAATACTTTCTGACCGTGATTCAACAATGGCAGGCGCTGTGTGCCAAGACTACACGTAAATGGGTGAGGTGTCGTTACAAATTCTACATTTGACGCATGAACATGGATTCTTCCAGATTACTCGCAGCATGTTGTCGGGAACAGGCATCGTACGATAACAGTCCGACAGGACAATATGGGGACACTAAAGGCACACATGTTTTTATACATATTATTAAGAATAAAAGGGAACACAGCACATCTATACGCGAATAATGTGTCCGGGCCCGAGAAATTTGACCTAAAGCTCCCTTGTGAGGACACGGTCAAGAGTCACACACAACATTTTATGGTGCAAACCGTTAATTTCTATTTCTCTTTCCCACATAAAAATCCAGTAATAAACATTGAGCTCATATGCGTTAATATCCGAATACTTCACTGCAGAATGACAAATATCAAGTCTCTGTATTCACGTATTTACCACAACACGTTTGATTAAATAAACAGATGTCTCCAACATTGCTTCGGGGCCACGAACTTTAAAGTACAATGGATTTTAAAAACAATACTTTTAGTCTGATGCTGATATTTTAAAACACACCCTGTTGACACGTCTATTTATTATGACCCGCCCGCATCAACCCAAAATCCTCCACGGCGCCACCATTTGACCCCTGCCTGACATAATGCATTATTTCTTTCCCCTCCCTTCCCACCAAATCAATTTTACGACATATTCATTGCGGCCAAGATGATTTTCTTTTTCTCATGAATTTATTCTCAAAAACTTTGTTTTTAACAACAAATAAACACTTCTTTTTATTATTTCGCAAATGGTTATATAGAGGGCGCTATACATACAAAATATGGTCTTAGCCCGATTTATCCTCTACAACACACTGGATAGGCTATTGGCGCTCGAACGTGAGGAAACCGGAAATTGCCCGGCGGCCATTTTGCTCTAATCTAACCCAAGAATCCGTTCGTGCAGCTTCAAAGAATAGGGAAACTACGAAATGTACAGAAAAGAAAGAAAATGTAGGAATTAGGCGCGTCAGGTGCGCGTAAGTCAAGGTTTGTCAATTATTGGTTTGATTTTTCGAGTATGGGTGGGCATGTTCGAACAAAATTGATTCAAAATGTTTTAAAAAAGTCTTTAAAATGGCCATATTTCAGGATTTTCACAGCTCACAGACACAATAATCCATGCAGTAAGTGCTTTGACTACTAGTATTCACAGTAATTAGTATATTAATCCTCCTTCCAGATTTTGTTCCGCTTTACTATCCCCCCCCCGCCCCCCGAGCAATTGACTTGGTAATCCTAAAGCGATAGACGGGGGTACCTCGGGAGGAATAGCATCTCGTATCTCTTTTTATGGGCTTTCGAGAGATTTGTGGCATGCACGTTTCTATTTTAATTTTAAAAATATAAATATTTTGGAAATATTTCCTGGGTGGGTGGGGGTTCTTGAATTTTGGTCCGGGAGACCAATGGCTCGTTCCAAAAAAGGGCGCTATAGCTTTAAATTCGGGACAACCTCTAGTGTATAAATTCACAATAATGAAGTTCTAGGGGGTATCAAATTCAGTTGTGATTGTGACACGGTTCAATGATAAAAATAGGAAAATTAACCTAACATATCAGCAAATTAAACCCCGAGTGTGTATCCTTTTTTTGTATATTTGGCTACACTAAATATTAATTAGTCAAACAAGTGTCTTATTTGACTACTAGAATATTATCATGCACATTATTTTTTTTTAAGAATCCAAAAAATAGTGCTAAAAAGGTGGTTTGAATTAAAAAGAATGTTTTTTAAAAAAGATTTTTGGATTAAATTTCAGAATTGCAAAAGTTTCTAACATAACAACTTAAAATTAGGGATTTTTATACAAAATTCTCAAAAGACTAATTAAGCGAAATACCAATGTTTTATTTAAATTCGTCGTCTTTGTGTGCTTGACACACGAATTTCTAGCATTTGGTGATTCTAAAGTGGTCTTTTAAATAATCACATTGACAAATAAATTGCCCGTCCTTAATTTGGTCATTTTAACGTGTAAATTTAGAGGTAATGAAAATAGTTTTGTAAATGAAACTATTTAAATCATGGGAGGATATCTTCCACATAGGCAACATGTTTCCAACATTGAAGTACATTATGAATGATCACACCACTGATTTGCATGACTAATTTGTAATTAGTCAAATAAGACCCTTTTTTGATAATTAATATTCTCAGTGTAGTTTTAGGAGGATTTTAGGTTCACGTATTGAGACAGTCGCCACAAGTGGTATAATTTTACGGCAAATTGGTCCCCTTATGAAAAAAACCCTGACACTGTATAATTTTCAATTTCACAAAACTGGCTCCCGTGAACCCCGGTTTAGGGATTATTTCTTGGGGTCCAAGTTCAAACCCTGCTTGAATGAGTCATGGCCCCATGCCCCCCCCCCCATCGGAAATAAAAAAACTCGCTCGCTTTGAAGAAAAGATAATGCACTGCGGTCTATGGGGTAATTATAAATTCTGCACAACATCATTGTTTTAAAGATCAACTTTGTAAATTAAATTGGCAGGAACTTAAATTTTGGTCCCTTGACCTTTTGATTTATCAGCTAGTCTGGTGACACTGTTTTGTGATATTGTAAAAAGCCAAGCACCCTTAGACCTAATGTGATCCTGTTTCTACATTTATCCAGCGAAAAGACTCATAATTTAAATACCAATTTAATATTCCCATGGCATATTAATAGCATTATAGCACAGCTATATAGTCTAGATTAGTACAGTGGCAACTGGCAATACATTAGTGCATCTAGTAGGTACAAGTGTATAGGCTACGACGTGTACCCACCATAGCATCACTAATCGGGGTCGGTCGCAAAATTGGCCTAGAATACATTCGTTACTATACTCGCAGTAATTTCGGCCAAAAACGGGCAACATACTCCAACAAATTGCAAACGCTTGATATTTTTTCAGATAGTGACAAGGAGGAAGTATCTTATAAAGGCATACATGATACTCATCCCATAGAAACCCGTGCAAACCGAGTGAATGTGTTGGTTAGAGCAAAAGGGACGCTGTTGTGCAACGTACGGTTTCTTCACCGGCTCGCTATCAATCGCGTGGAACAGCCTAGCCAGTGTGAGGATCAGTGGGTCTAGCCTGATGACGTTGGTAAAATTTGAGCTGGCCTATTTGGCAAGATTTCCACAATGGCTTTGTCTTGCATGTCCCTCTTATATCAGTTGTCAAAAAATAACTCACTAATTTGTAAAACCGATGAGGAAAACGCCATACGCTTCCCAATCCAACCGAAAAAACTAATGAGAGAAATAAGATGCGTGGTTCCATGTTCTCTTTTTCTGTGACTGCTTGAGAGGCATTAACCGCCCGTTGCTGCATCAGACGGATCATCCTGCGTCAGATGCTTCAAGATAATTTCATCGGCATGTTAGAATCACTTTTGTCCATTTGAGCTCAAGTACAATTTATTTTGTAATACAAAATATTAGGATGGGGGGGGGGGGGGGTCCCCACCAGAGTGTTTTGAGCCCTCACACAAACGCCGTTGGGACATTCACGTCACTAAGGCCCTGTGCTCCCATAAAAAATTATTTTTTTTTAAAAGTCGTCTTTCCACTCCTTTAGCCCCCGAAGCGTAATAAAATGGGAATTTAGCATGAACAGAAATGTCTTGGGGTCTGAAACTTCTTGAACACTTGTATCCCGAAATCATGTATCTAGTCTGTCATGTATGGGTACATTATACAAGGCATTAGGGGATTGATTCAAAACGCCCTCTGGCGCACACACCTGTTTTGCAACCTGTTCGAACATTCTCTCTGTCAAGTGTTTGGCATTGTTTGATTGTCATAGAAGATAGATTACAAATGGAGTGTGCGTAAAAAACGGTCGGAACCCTTACAGACCAGACTGAATCCGCTAGGCTTACTTATTGAACGCCTGTTACAATATGGGCCGTAGATCAATAATTAACTGGAGAATCTCGTAGGTGGTAGATAGACAAAACTCATGTAAAAATTAATAAGAAGGCATGTCGTTACAATCATAGATAGGATGTCTTGTTTTCCTAAATCTGCACATGTAACAAAATGTCAGCGCAATTTTTCTCGCGATATCAGTGACAATGGATATACATGGCTCCAGCAAACAATGGAACAATCGAGGGAACATTGGAATAAGGGGAAACAAATATTTCAATTCCTTTTCATTCCAGTGAGTGCATTAAAAATTATTCCAGTTGTTTTACTCCCGCATTTCGCATTGAGTCTATTTTTCATGATGTTAAAGCACAAACTACCAGTCTTTCACGATTAAATCAAACATCGAGATTTCCACTTTGAGTCAATAACTTTAAACGTATTTCAACATTTTTTCGAAAAGGAAACAAAGGGTGGACAAAAATCATGAAACAAATTTTGTTTGGCAGCAGTGATTCATAGTGCGAAACCAGATACCGTAATTTATTGCTTGAACCCATTTCTAAGAACGCGTGAATTAATAGAAATTGAAAATTATAATGTACTTTTCCTCAGATATGGGCATGAGGGGTTGCGCAGTAAGTTAGGGTTTTGGCTTGACAAAATGTGTGGGGAGTATAACGCGGGTGGAGGTATGAGGAGGAAAACCAATTTTTTTTGAACGAGAAGGGGAACATGCTAATTTTCACCAAGGAAAGAGGGGGGATATGAACTTTTAATGTTAAATTATTAAACAGTGATTTTGAAATCTGGATAAGACGTAATTGAGACGAAAAGGCAGTCTGTGGTGACGAGACTAATTTCCTTGAACATATCCCGTTTGAAATGTAAAATCCCGTTTGGATTCCTTTATATCCCGTTTAAGTTTTCGCTTAAACTCGGGAAGTTGCTGACACGAAGAGCAATTTACAGTGACGATGACATCATCGATGATTATTTATTTCTGAAACGATTAGGTAATCAGTTAATCAAATATGACCATTTTTGTCAATTAAAAAAATACCAAAAGATTTTCAAAAATAAAACTAACCCTGTAATGACAAAATCTTATTCTTGTGCTTGAACTTATAGACATTTTATGTTAATTTAACCAGTGAGAGTTTATTTACTGGGCCGTTCCTAAGTCGACTAGTCCTACTGTGGTAGGAGCACACATATTCGGTATAGGAGTCGCATCGCATCATGCTCCGTTTCATAGAGATGGAACCGTCGGGGTGGCAGGGGAGGGGGGGGGAACTCACTTTGATTTTGTTGGGGTTAGGCGGGGACTTGAGACAGATTTTTTGACACAAATATGGTTTTCGGCACTGAATCCTTTTCAACCATAGTTTTTATCATTGGTGGAACTGAATTTTTGGGCCAAATAAGCCTACAACCTAGCTGAAAAGAAACGTGTATGCGGCAGTGTTTAGGTATGTAAATACTTCACATTTTCTGAACACATTCCATTATGCATAAATACTTTACGGGTTGGCAAATACCAAATAAAACTGTTTAGATTTAAGTAGCACGGTGTGATATTAAGCATCTTTTAGACAAAGTGTTACTACGCTTTTACTGTTTTAGAAACCGTTGTGCAAATCCCCGGGGGGGGGGGGGGGGCACTCCCAAAAATAGGTTACGGGGATGTTCGGCACTATTGACCCCCGTATTTTAACTTGCTGTCAATGAAAAGACCCCCTTTTAAAACGTCTGTCAATAGAAACACCCTCCTTTTTTTCTTTACTCTCCGTTGATGCCCTCCCATTTTTTAATCAAATGTCACGGAATGACCCCCCTTATTTCCTATTTCAATGCTCTCACAGAAAGCCCCTTTTAATGTTTACATAACACCCTATACACTGGGTTGATGGTTATACTTTGCCCGAGAATGACCCCCTTTTTTCACAAATGTGAAGGCTCAGTGATTTACCCGAGAATACCCCCTTTTTTCACAAGTGAGAAGCGCATGATTGACCCCGTTTTGTCATCCTCCTCACCACAATGACCCCCTTTTTTTTTTTCCTTAAGTTCCTCAAGCGAATGCCCCATACGTTGAAAGTGCACTCCGCACATCCCGTCACTTTCATATAGGAGTTCCCCCCCCCCCGGGTGCAATAAGTGTTTAAATCTTAGATAAAAACTCTTATCGCTATTTGATCGGATCCCTTTTCTGCAAATGGTATAATAGCAGGCCGGTTGCATTTCTGTGCAGTGTATGGGCAATCGGTTATTGAACAAGCTTTGAACACGCATGCAACCTTGATGTGTTAAAAAAGTGGCCAGAATGGCTCAAAATCAAAAATACATTTTAAAACATTATAGTTTTAGTTTTTCTCCTCTCTCACATCTCAGCCTCTCAGGCTTCACCCCAAAACCGCCTCCAATCCATTCAGATCAATAACCGTATCTTTCTCCCTTCTTTTTTCACATACCTTCCTTGCTCTGGCGTAAAACAGGCGGGGGCAGGGGGCAGTTTCCCCCCCCCCCCCCCCGAACGACTTTGGCCGGTGGAAAAATTTGCAAAATCAGCTAAATCAGGCCGTTTTTTTTTTAGCCCTCTGACCGGTAAAAATTGGCCTTTGGACCCCCCTGAGAAGGGAAAATTTCCCAGACTGGGAAAGTTGCCCCCTCAGAGCGGCCTAGCGGGCAGGCCCGTTACGCCACTGCTTTGGCCTATTTCGTTTTATGTGTCCTGTTTGGATTAGTATTTATAGTTTGGGCTTCTGACATTGGTCACCCGTGACCCCATTATGGCTCTATCTCATAATTAATTAATATTAAGTAATTAATTAATTAATTATATTAATTAATTAGTTCATTAATTAGTTTAATTAATTAATTATTGTTAATTAATTAATTATTAATTATTAGTTATTAGTTGTTCGTTCGTATTCGTTCCATTTCGTTCCATTCATCCATTCATTCCATTCAGTCAATTCAATTCTTCAAGTCATTCAATTCATTTCATTTTATTTATTTTAAATGTGTGTTAATGTGTGTATATATGTATTTGTCTTAATGTTTGTATATAGTTTGTATCAGACATTTCTGTATGTTTTTGGATTATTGTATTTTTATATATTTGTTTTTATTTCTGTACTTTATTCCGTATTTGTTTAATTGTGGATTGATTTTTGCATTATTTATTTGGTAATGCATAATTTTGACGGTCCCCTATTTCTTTGCGCCTTCAAGACTGTTTCAACGGTTTTGGCTAATAAATTCCCCCCTCGTAGGACTAGCTCGAGACCTCTGCCTATCACATGACCGAAACCCGGGTAAGTGATTGGTCCATACCAATCATTTACAGCCATCTCCTATGCGATCCCCCTGAATGTTTGCTTTTTGTTTGTCTGCAGACAAACGAAACGAAATCTAGCTTTCAATTATGCTTCTAAAGAATTCCTTTTGATTGGGCAACGATCAGCTTTTCGAACTTTTCTAACACCTCGGCTGAGTGAAATGTAAGTTGAGTAGCTGAAATAACTGTTAAGAGGATGTATATAGGTGAAATGTGATGTTTTTTTACAAAAAATTACCCTGGACCCATGGTCCAGCTGCAGCATATGTGCAGTGTATATCAGACGTCCATTGGCGATGCAGTTTTTGATCGTTGTTGACTTGACAGTCCGAAAGGGTGATTGGTATGGTGCTTGACAATCACTCACGTTGCCATGTGGGAACAAGTACAGGATGATCCTGATATGAGTAGGGTCTTGAGATATTGATGATCATGATATTTTGTAAGTTATTGCATAAGCAATTCTGAAATTTTGGGTACAGTATCCGTCCGGGATCGGATGCAGTCCGACCTCTGCTACACGATTCGTCACGCCAAGGCTTTAATAACATTGTGTCTAAGACTAGTTTTAGCTTTCTTGCATTTAGGCATGATTGTCATACCGCAGTTAATTCTGGGAACAGCCCTATTTCCTGCTAAGCGCAACTCCACATTGTCTTTAAGTACCGATGTCCATTAACGGATGTGAAGTTATTCAAAACACATGGAATATACCTTTCACCTGTTACCTACCTCAAACTTTGTCGATCTCAAAATCCTCAAATGTACAATATATATATCCCTGTTTTCACTATCAGCAAACACAACTTTAGACTATATATGCGATGACATATGTGACAAAACTTAAAAGAAATAGAAATTAAAATTTTGAAGGAAATCAACACATCATGTCTTCTGCATATAAAGCCTACGTTTTGTTTCTCCGGAAATTGATGGCTTGCTATGTTTTATGACAATTTTTGAGGATTATTCAAAAGTAATCTATTTCTAGTAACATATATCAACTTCGATCTGAATTGCTTTTTATTATTTGGTTTCATCCTGCAGCTGCAAATTTGGCCTCTGTGAAATGCCTGCTTATGCTGGTAAACAGGGGAAAGGTATTTCATGTGGTTTTTCATAACTTCAACCACACCAACCGTAATGACAACATGTTTAAAGACATAATGTGGCGTTTAATTCTTAGCGACACTCGGGAAAGCCGTACAAAAAATGGCAAACTGCCCGCGATATTTCAAGTTTGATGGGCGACGCGACATTCACTTTCAACCAAATTTATTCATTCCCGAGTTAATTCCTGGAATAAACATCGGACCTCGCAAGACAGCTCAGAAGATTTTGGTCACAGCAAGCTAGGTTGTGAGTATCACAGCCACATAAATAATGTTATGAGATCAGACTAAAAAAAAAACGAGGTTGCTCGGCCCATTTCACACCTAACTATCAGATAGGAAGGAGCATCTTGCTTTGGAAAATGATAAGGCGTTATGATTTCTGCCCGCGTTGAGATGCTGAAATCGCATTAAAAATTATTTTGTATTTTTAGAAAATATCAAAGGTTTCTTCTCATGATCACATCTTGTGAAGGTGATTTTAGTAGATTTTAAATCAAAGAACAGTTGCAACTAAATTATTCTAAATGTAGGGTGGTTTGTGGTTTAGGGACGAAACCATATATATGGGAAGACCGTGACTAGCATGAAACAAGAGCAAGTCGATGAAAAAAAAAATGTTGGGTGAAAATCGGACTGGGGTGGGTGATGCACAAAAAGTATGAATAATGAAATGAAATAGTGCCTCATGATGATTTGCAAAAAAAATGTACAGGAAAACCAAAATGCACACGGTTCATTGGCCTCAAGGACCAAACAAAAGTCGCCACACTGTGGTCAAGAAGCAAGACTGGAAGTATGCAGAGCACTAGAAGGAACAAAGTCGACGCCCGTTTTACGGTAAAGCGGAAAAAATAACGGAGGATAAAATCAGCAATTGTAACACGGAAAATGGAAAGGTGAAGCCAAACTCAGAAATAGTTCAATATTTTAAAAATATTGTAAAAATCTGGCAAATGATTATGTAAGATAAAACCAATGTGTTATTTACCATTTTTTAAAGCACAAGTTACATGGCGATAGTATTTACCAATGACTGTGAAGTAGTTCTACAATCCCGATGACATTGGGCCGATATAATATTAAAAACATATCAAAATTCGTTTCTACAGTACAAACAGCTGCACTACCAGAAGCAGAACTTACAGCTAAAAATAGAACATTGTTTGGCATTGACAACCAAGTACTGTGCAAGCGCCATGGACGGTTGTCACAACTGAATAATTAATTAGGTCACCCAGGCTAAGTGACACCCCTGGGCAGAGTGAGGGGAAAAGCACATGGTCGGCGGTGTGTCATTGCTGCGGCTGTGGCATAGCATGCTCGAGGCAATGGTTTCAGGCCGTGACAAATTGCCTTTCGATTGCCCGGGGACTAGTTACGATTTTTTTCGGGCAAAGTAGGAAACGGTGGGTAGTCGTGCACGTTCGGGCAAGTCCAATCCCGGGTCCAAATATCAGCTAAATGGTTTGTTTTACTGACTTTACTCCCAAAGAGTCACGATATTAATAAGAAAAAAAGTAATTACTAGACCATATTCCTTTTACCGTTTCATGAATAAAAGGAACGACACAAAATAAAGATATTAATCTGATACACAACGTCGACAGAACAGCTGGGAATTTGCCCCCTTTGACCACCATTTCCACAAGCTCAAAGGTGATGTTCGATCGATTGCTTATTGTTCCCCAGTCAAGCCAGTCCCAGGTTCACAAACTATCTTGGCTCGCCAATATTATTCGCCGAAGGCATGAAGGCAATTGCCTTCAGTGCCCCTACCTGTCTTGCTTTGATGCCCTAATTTTTGTATTTTGGCCCTATGCATTAACGTGTGTAATGGACATTGTGCCCTTGTTACACAATTGAAAATGCCTTGAAATTGGGTGCCTTTAAAAATCTTAGTATTTCACCTGATCTAAACATGGCTGAAAAAATTTAATTTCCCGGGGAAGCCGAATACGAAGGGTACGGAGGTGATCGGCGTTTGAAAACCAGCTTTTCACGTGCGATCTGCACTGGAATAAATGGTATTTCCGCTGCCAAAAAGCACTGAAAAATTCACCGAATCCACGTAATTAAGCACCTAAACTAAAAGGTCTGGTTGACAACCATATCCAAGTTTAATACAGAAGTATCAAGCGATCATGTCGATCACAAAAAAGGGTCACCTTACCTATATTTCCCTCCCATACCCTCTTTTAAATGATGCGTAAATGAATACAAATATTCCCCAAGTGTGTCAATCATAATTGCATGGCCCGACACTGTCTCGACAATCGTATAGTGCTATTGTGTTCTTTCCTGATTCAGTATTTACAATAAAGCAATTATCTCACCCCCATGAATTAAATGGATCAAACCAAACAACTAAGTGAACATAGCTTCCATTCATATGTTAATTGCAAGTAAACAAAAATAAACAACGGTAATTAAATCTGAATTATTTTTAAAAAATCATTTCAGAAACGACTAACATAGATTTGAAATTTAAATAAATCATCATGTATTTTTATTACTAAAATACGTCATTTTAGCTTGAAAAAATTACAAAATGGCCGACGATGAACCCCGACGGCATGGCCCACGCGCGTAATATTTGACACAAAACAAATGATTTAGAACTCAGTTTAGCTTCTCAGAGAATCTTAACCGGCATTGCAATTTTGCAAATTTGTGATCACTAGAAATTACACGTGGGTGACGTGATTACCTGTGGTCATGAGCTGAAAAGTCATGAAAGATCAGTATAGTTGAAGGCTTAGACTGGCTTGGGGAATTTCCCGGACCGTTTTTTAATCATCAGTGTTTTTCCCGCGGTAAGCAGTTCAGACCAGCCGGCTGGCTGTCCTGTACGGAGTTCATTTCCCGCTGAGAATCGCGGTAATTTTCGGGCATGTTCTTCACTGGCTCGGGCAAGCAGTTTTCTCTATGAGGTTGCCCGATCGGGCAAGCTAGAAAAATATATTTGTCGCGGCCTGAATGTTTTGATTTTTGATCAAGGGATGACACCACACTCACAATGTAGAAACAAAAAGCGAGCGCAAAACTTGGGGGTTTGACTTTATCGCTAAAATATAGAGCAACATGTAGCAGAAGCAGAAAACCTTTTGAGAAAATGAATTGAGCACAAAACAATTTCTTATGTTGAATTTCATGGGGTCGTGGAGGGCCGACTTTTGTGATCACTCGATGACTAGGTGACTGATAATCTCTCCACAGGTACGTTTGACTATAATATGGTCATTTTCGTTGATTTTTCATGTTAACAGAAAATCAGTGAAAATCGTGTTTTTTAAAACGGAATACAAAACGGATTTTGATTTTTGCAAAACGGTAAACTTTGGTGCTCTGCCTATCGCTGTCATAATTTCTGAAACAACTGGCACGCTCGCGTGTCTGTTATAGACGCTGTACATGCAACGATCAACGTGCATGTTTGTTATAGGTCCTACATGTCCAAGAAATAAAGAGATGGACTGATAGCTGTAGCCTGTTCCTGGTAAAAACTTTAAAGTGGTATGTAATACAAATAGTCCTGGAACATTATGTTTTCACTTGTACACAAACGGAATGACCACTGCACATAGAAATTTCACTACACGTTTACACTTGAGCAAAAACAATTTAAACTTATTTTTCAGTATTAGTTTAATTACTGATACCAGATAACTTCTAAGACTATTGACTTTTAGTCTATTGTCATGATCTTAGGCTGCATAAAAAATATCAGATTCTCGTAGCCCTCCCTCCTCACTTTTTGTGTCGTCTGCAAGAATTGTAAGGCATAGGTGATGACTCTGGTTGTGTGTATCTGTGTGTGTCTCTGTGGTCAAAATGTTAACCCAAGTTAATAATATTGCATGCCGTATGAGTTCCGTAAGGGCTACGATGATGTAACTTGGTGGAAAGGAGGGGACGGGTTGGGGTGACAGGTTGGTGACCATGTAGCCTTGGTGACCTCATGTGACCTTTGGCCCCAAACCACAAAGGCAGACGACACTAGCAGTGCGAGGACCGGGATGTATTTTTTCAAACCCTGTTTTTTTTTTGCATATTTGAATTGCTTACCAATGTATTAGATCACACCTCAAGTGAAGAAGCTGAATATGCCATCTTTATGTAATAAGATGATGATTTAGTAGTTTCTCTCATGCACAACAGAAATTCAAACCATGGTTTTCTATAGACTATTATAACGGGTAAGTTCAAAACAAGGTTTGCGGTTTTGTTTTGTACTTGTTTGTCCAATAAACTTAAGAAATGTTCCTGGTAGGTGGTCTACAAGATTTGACCGATCCATTGCAATTTAAGAGAAATTTGTGTCCTCAAAAATCTCCCCCTGTCACTTTAAATTAATGTTTTCAATCCTGAAATTTGGATGGATAATTGTTATTTATCAACCACAGTCACTTTCATGTGATTTAAAGACCTCCAGGGGGTACATTCCTTGTATTCAATTAAAATAAAAAAGGTCTCATCATTTTCCTGATGCAGCTGAAAGTTGGTGGTAATATAAATTTTTCAGTGAAAAAAGCCATATTTTAGGGTCATTTTGTAAAAAAAAAATATAAAATAAAAACCGCCCACCCTCCCTCACTTCTCAGAGGCCACGTCTATGAGAAACTAAAAAGTAATTTTAAGGGCCTTCGATTCAGTTTTTGTGTTGCCTGCCTTAGGCAGGAAGGCACCTAGGGATCACTTTGTCCACTGTTGTAGTCTGTTGTTGATGTAGTGATTGTAGTCTGTTGTTGTATTCTGTTGTGAAAAAGGGTTAATAATTTGCCTAGGTAATATCCGCATACTTCAATGGATTTAAACCAATCTTGAGTCATAAGTGCAACATAGGATCCTGCATAAATTTGTTCTTCTTGCATAAATGAGGCAGCCGCTAAATGTATTGAAGTTGGTGGAGCCAGCTCACTGTTGACTGGTTGGGGTTTGAGAAGTCCAATATATCCACCGGTGGTGAAAGGTAAGTGCACTATTGTCAGATGTGAACCGTAGCCACAATTGGCAGGCTTGGAGATGGTCAACGCTGAGCCCCCATCGGTACATAGCACACTAGTTGGAACGCCGAACAAGCTGTACAAATCCTGTTCAAGGTGCCCATGTCCGTACGTCGAGGTTGCTTACCAGGTGGAGTTCTGTCATGATGATAATGAATTGGTTGGTCTTGGAGTATCTAGTCTGCAGTGTTCCATGCCTGTAGAATATTGAATGGAGAACTGGAGCGTTTAGCAAGCGTGTCGACGGAAAGGTCGACGAGAGCGCTGTCTGTCTGCTGAGCTGGTTGTGATTCTTTGACAAGATTATGCAACAGTTGCTGGTGTCCAAAAGAGTCTTGTTCACCAGTTTATGTGTGTGATGTTCTCTCTGAAGCATTGCAGGTGGTGCAATGCCTGAAAGCCATGCTCGAAATGGGGAATTTGGAATCTCCTTCTCCCAGGAACTTTTGGCCATTTGGAGGGATTGTGCCATTTTAAAAGGAAATTTACAATAAAGATATAGTTGAAATCTGTGAGAAATGCCGACTATCTTCTCGGAAATTTTACAATTTTTTTTTTCAAGCCCTGCTGAAAGCACTGGTAAAACTCAGATGGGTGGGATGTAGACAGCCAGTAATGGTTCTCATTGTCCTTGTTGATACTCTGGTGCACTTTGCACAGGGCCTGAACAAGGTGGTGCTTGGTAAAAAGCTATCCTGGTCATATCGTGGAGAGTTTTGTGAGGGGACGGTCCATGGCCTTTAACCAGTGCTAACCAGGTTAGAACCGATTCCCAGGGTAGCTTTAAAATCACTCTCCTAAAATGTTTAAGGAGACCTGTAGGGGAGCTATCGCCTCTCACTCTCCGTAAAAGTCAGTCCCTGACAGTGGCAGCTTCTTTGTTTTATTGTACTTATGGCTGGGGGGCAATACTCAGCAGCGCTGTTGACCAGAGCCAGGGCGGTGGAGCGTAGGGTAGATGTGCTAGCACCCAGTTTCCACACCACTAAATACTGGTCCCATTCTTTCCTGTACAAAATGGGCGAGATGAAGAAAACTGTTCTCCTCAATGGAGCATCTCAAACCTTAAATGCCATGATAGAATCGTCCATATCTCCTACCCATTCATCAATGAAATTGGGTAGTTATCCCCAAATTTCGAGCTACTGGACCATGAGATAGCATGCCCCATGGACCCTGGAGGTCCCGAGCACTTTTTCAGTCAGGTGGTCCCTGTAAGTATACGGTTCAATTTGGTTTGTCGGATCACAATAACCTATCAATAACAACCTTTTTTGATATTCCTACAGATTTTATTTTATTGATACACAACCATGTTTGCAACCCAGATCTCGCCCTTTCTCTCAGTTCTTAGGGTAATAACGAGCGCGGTCCCAAAAAACCCCACATTTCACTGGAGTTTGGACTTAACCTGTTTTTCATGTTTTTTACTGGTGTGAATCCACAAGGAAGGAGATCCAGCAAGGCAGCACAGGAGCTTATTCCTTGAGGATACCTTTGCACATTCTGACTCGAAATGCTGCCGTAAGTAAGGCTGCCGGGTCAAGTTCACTCCTAGGTAAGGTTGGTTGTAGGACATGGCAGAGGTGCTCCATTGAGATTATTTGAAGTTGGTGATGAGCCTCTTTGGTTTAAGATGGAGGCAGTAGTGGTGGTATTGGAGCATCAGACTGAATCTCCAGGTCTGCGATATGTGCAGGTAGTAGGGCCATCATTGTCTGAAGGTAACAGGGGTAACACATACTGTACTTCAGTCCAGCTTCTGAATGAAGAAGAGCAGGATCGTTGGCGTAACCATATGCTCCTACAAGCAGAAATAGAATAGGCCTACATAGCGAACAGCAACGGACTAAAACTTAAGTAGTCCAAATGCTTCTGAGATCAAATTCTAATGTTCAGGTCCTTAATTTAAGCTCTGCCTGAATTGATTTCATTACATGGTGTCTCGAGAAAAATAGTTTTAAACCCCCTGGACGCTACTAGCCGTATAATTGGCATCATAGGGTTACCATGTAATTGGCCAATCAGAGTTGCTGTAAGAAAGGAAAAGGTAATAGATAATACATAAAATAAAAGGACCGTTTTGAAATTGATTGGTTATTCAGACGGGTAGAATGATCCAATATATGGTGACACTTAGGATAAATAGAACCAATAAACAACCAAGGGATTTCCCAGATGAGTATACAGTCCCACTCTTGTGGTTGCACGGTCCAATGTGAAGAAGTGATGGCAAATGCAATCATTATGTTTTGTTATATGTTCTTTTGTGGCTTGAGATATCTAGAGGCAAGTCAGGGCAATTAGACTGAACTAACCGTTACTTAACCCTTTATCAGTACGACCAAAAAAGTGAAATATAGGAATATTTATGAAGAAAAGAACACAAAAATGTCAAAAGATTTATGATGTGTGGTGTTGGGTGACGTAGCATTATTGACCTTGTTACAAATTCAAATTGGAGTGCATTGTGGATTGATTTTTGGGATGTAAGTCTAGCAGGATGTCACATCAAAGAAAGAGTCTAGCCTGGGTGGCCATCACATTTTTTGCAAATAAACTACTTGGTGAACATGTCATGCATGTACATTTTATGGGTTTTGTTTCACTTTGTGTAATCCATTGTAAATTGTCTACTGGAGTACTGTTTTGCAGAGAGAAAAACATTAAAACACGAGCAAATGATGACCATGTGCCGAAGTCAAGAGATCACCAAGATTTAAAAAAATGCTCTGGGCCCCCCCCCACCCCTCCCAAAATAGATGAATGCGCCAAAACTTATCAGAAATAGTCAAGATATGATTGCCACAAATTTGGCGACTATTTTTGATTTTGCTTGTTGTTGGGGGCAGCCTTATTTTTGCACGTGTTTTCAAGTTTTTTCTTTTAAAAATGGGGTGAGTATATTAAAAAACCTAAATTTACCAGTTTTCCAAAGGATTTTGAACTATACACTTATAATAGTAACACCAAAGTTTTAAACCTGTTGTGTCCCCTCAACCGGGGTGGCCGGATTCCACCTCCACATTCGTAGCAAATCGCCCTTACTCCCTCCTTCCACTTCGCCGATTCAATGCATCCCCCATCCTAACCCACCCTCCTACGCTCCTCCACTTGCTTCCTCCTCCTCATGTCCTCTTTGGTCGGCCCCTCTTCCTCCTCAAACCAACCCACCTCAAACTCAAAAAGAAAAGCCCTTTTTAACACTGCTCCTCATCCATCGCTCAGCAAACGTGCCCATACCATCTTACACACCATCAAACCATCGCCTCTCGCCATTTCGGGCCCACCGCCCTCTTCCAACCCACATCTGCATCAAGTCCTTGCAGTCTTTATCCTGTCCATCAACTTCGCACCACTCATTGCTCTCACCATTGCTCTCTCTGCCCTCCTCAAAATCCCCATCCATTTCGACTCAGGCAAACATGTCTCGATCCCATACAGCATCACTGAATTCTACCAACATTCCTGTACAACCATCCCTTTCATCTTCAAAGGAAATCTCCCCAGTAACACTTCCCCACACTCTCTAAACTTCACCCACCCATCCTTTCCTTTGCTGTCACAAGCCGCCTCACATCCACCAACCCGCACTAATCCTGTCACCTAAGTTATGTGAACTCTTCAACTGTTTCCCACCTTCCTCCACCTCGTCACAACAATTTTCCACCTCCTTCCCCCACGTCCCCCAACTCCCTTGCCTCTTCACACACCAAAGTCTCTTGCCAACTTGGGTCACTCTCTTCATCTTTGTGCATCTCTCCCATGAATCCCATTTCCCACATTCTCACACCTACTGAATTTTGCCCTCAACCCTCTTTCCACATTCCACATGGGTCCCAACCTTACTCACTACCACCTCCCCTCCTCCCACTCACCATCACTTTAGTCTTTTCCCAAGGTTTACCTTTCAAGGCCCTTACCCTCAAATGCCTTCTTCCACTTCAAAACTCTCCCTCAAACCCTCCATTGTCTCACACATTAAAACCTAATCATCAGCATATAGTCAGGTAGAAGTTAGGCACAACCACCTGACGGATGGAAATGGAGTACAGACTTTTTCTTTTCTATTGATAGATTTTAGTTCATTAGGACCTAAGGCCAATATTTTTTGGAGGGTGTGCAGAATTTTGTTTACGTGCCATTTTTAAAAAATCCTAATATGGATGCCACCATGTCCAACATCCCTATATCCCTTTAGTATTTCAGATAGAGATCAATATTTTCTCGATATTCCGGTGTTTTAAGCACAAGAAGTGTTGGTAATGTAATTTATCATTACATTGCCACAAAAATCCAATATGCTGCCAAAAGTCAAATATGCTCTCGGAATCATTAAAAATGATCTTAACACCTCCATTATACCTAGTTACGCTACTTGAATACACGGTGAACACTAATATGTTCTGCAGTGTTAAATCTTTTCCATTGATCACACTCTCATTGTTTACTTGGGGGGGGGGGGGGGGGGGGGGTTGTGGTTTTTTTAAAAAACATTTTTGTTTTTTTTTTTTAACACTCTAGAAGCATTTCCAAGCATCAGGACCGTCAATTGTTCTGCACCTTTTGCAGTTTAGAGGCTTAATTCCAGTGTCTTATGCATGCGTTATGCTTTACACTTATGAATACATGTATTTTGATCACTAGAAGCCCCTTATTTGGCATTTGCCTGTAATGGACATTTTCAAAATTCAAGCATGGCGCCAATACAGCCGCTTAAAACGTAAACCTACATTATATGTGTAAATATATGTTAGTTACATCAATCTAATTATATTAAAGTGAAAAATTAAGGTATGGGCAAGTATTTGACAATTGACAATATTATCTGGAATTTCGTTTCTTTAACAGGACACAACTGTTAAGCTGGGGGCCAGTGGGGCTGCTTTTTACCTTCTTTAAAACAAATATTACGATAGATCTGAATGAAGTAGTTAAAACACCCAAAATGAATATTCAGTTTAAATTCATTATGAGAATTTATGTCTTTGATCATTAATAACCGTATCTGGTATATTTGTTTGAGACCTACTTAAAATCAAAATGACGGCCATTCTATTATGACTATATGACAATTCGTAGGTTTACATAATCTTAAAACAGCACCATATTGGCTTCCATCTTGATTGCTAAGATTGTTAACACACTTGAATGTCATATAATGAGTTCCTACTGGGGATAGAGCGCAGAAATATGCCTTATCACAAATACTTTATGATGTATGGTCACTTGAGATTTCAGGGCATATTGGATTTGATGGTAAATGTTGTGATCAATCAGGCTCAATCACCGGTCAACGATTCCTCTGCTTTAAAACCAGGGGGGAGGGGATCTCGTGCATAAATTATGGCCATTTGGGAAAAAAAAATGAATTTGAGAGTGATAGCGGCCCTATTGGATTCTAGGAAAATGGCACTGCACAAAATTGTGCACACCCTCCAGAATTATTAGCTTAGGTCATTGCAAAATCCATCATAGAAAAAGTCTGTACTCCTTTCCACCCTGTGCCCACAATTCCCCGGCTAATACAGCTCTCACTCATCAAACCCTCTTTGCACTCTCCGTAACCACATCACCCACAATTGCAAACACCACGCGACAACCACAGAACCCTGATGCACACCCACCTTCACTCAAACTCCTCAACAGCTCAGACCCTACTCTTAACTCTTGTTTTTTGCTCCTTCATACAGACTCATCACCGCCCCAACCACCACCTCTGGTATACCCCTCTTCCTCATTGCCCACTCCGTCACTTTCCTCGGTACTCTCTCAAAGGCCTCTCCAGGTCCACCCAAAACAGCACATATCACTTCTTCCTTTGCTCGATATCCTCCTGCTCCTCCTCAAAATGAAACACTGCATCTTCGTTCCCTTCCCTGCATAAACCAAATTGCTCTCATCCCTTTCACTATCCTCCGAATTCTGTTCTCTAGTACCCTTCCAATTTTCATCGCATGCTCCACAACTTCACACCCCATACGCACACAGCTCATTGCATCCCTTTTCCCTAAAAATTGGACTAACCACTCACCCCACTCCACCTGCCTTCCTCCATCGACACATCCCCCCCTCCATATCACCCATCCTATCTCTCCACTGCAATAATCATCAACACTCACCTCTGATGGTCCAGCAGCCTTTCCTGGTTTCATTTCTCCATGCATTAATACCACTTCTTCCTGACTGGACTCTCCACTGGCCCTCCCCACAATCACCTCCACCCTCTGGTCCCATTCATTCTCCTCAGTCATGAGGCTCTCCATATGCCCTTTCCAGACCCTGCCTCTATCTTTCCCACTGAAGTTCAACTTTCCATCACTTCCCTCGACAATTTCCCCCTTCAACCTCTTTTCCTTCCTTTTTCATTGCCGTCACAACTATACACCTTGTTTTTGGGTCTCCTCAACTCAATCACCCCTTCTCAGCCTCCTCCTTCATAGCCCTCGCAACCACTTTCTGTCTCGCTGCTTCCTCTTTTATACCTCACTTATTCTCTTCCGTACCATTTTCCCTCATTCCTTATACGCATCCTTCTTTCTCCCCATCGCCTCCTTCACCTCATCATTCCAACCACCTCGTCATTTTCTTCTCTCCTCCTTTTTTCCCCACACACTCATCACCCTCCTCAACACCCTTCCTTAACACACACCCACAGATCGACACCTCCCCCACAGCTCTCCCCTCTCATCCTCAAAATTCTTCTTCTCTTCTTTCATCTTTCCATACTTTCTCACTCACATGCCTACCTTCCTCACCACTTTTCTCACTCCACTTTTCCACATCGGCAACCCCCGAACCTATGTTGTAATCCAGGGGGGGGAAAAAAAATTACCTAACATTCTTCAAAAACTTTCTCCTCTCCTTACCCACAGCACAATCAATCTCTGACTCGTGTCCCCCTGACTAAGGTCACTTTTCCCTTTTGTCCTCTTCTTAAACCACGTATTCGCTATGCACATCTCCTTTCGCATCACAAAGCTCTACGCATCTTCCTGCCAGTTTCTCTCCCCAAACCTTCCCTCCGTGGAATCCCCCCAACCCATCGATCCTTTCCCACATGCCCACTGCTCATCATATCGTAGCCACTCGAACATGGCAATTTGCCTATGCTGTACTGTACTAAACATGGTGAGTACTTGGGATAAAAAGTGTTCCAAAATTTTAAAGAACAACAAGACTTCATGATCATGCTAAACATCCCTAATATTAATCCTCATGGCTAAAAAATGTTTTAACACTTACGGTGCTCAAGTGATCGAGACCTCGATCAATACATGTGGGTGGCAAAAGTGTTATTATAACATGCTGCCGTTTGTGCACTGTAGATGTTTAAGAATGGCTTTTTATGGGATCACATAACCCAATTGAAGTTGATGTTCCAAAAATCAGTGAATGTGGATACTCAATACACCCTGTGCATCTGGCCTAAGAGGGGCTCTGCTCGGAATCTCTATTCTATATCAAGTGCTCTACGGTTTTGTGATACAGCATGCTTAAGCAAATGTGAGTTTCCCGCATAATTGATAGAAGAAAACTGGAAGAAACCGGAAGAAATGAAGGAAACTGGAAGAAACTGGAAGAAATAAAGCATGTGTACTATTGAACATAACTAAATTAGGACAATTCACTGCTTTGTACTTCAAATCATCAAGACAACTTAATTATCTTACAGAAAACAGATCCAAATCTTTTTTTTTTTCAAAATGAATATCAAGTATCGCATGCTTCGTATCCTTGCAAGTTTATGGTACCCGTAACACAATTGTGTTTTATCTTGAAATAAAATTCTACAGAGGTAATGGAACCTTTTTTCCATTTCGTTCCATGTGCCCATTGAATATTAATTATTTATTTGTTTTTGAAATTGAGTTTTTTATAATGAAAAAGTTTTAAAAATCTGTATGGCCAATTTGGTTATTTAAACACAAATCAATGTGTTTACATGTTGTGTACAATACAGATCTAACTTTGGGAGAACCTGGGTTATTAGGGAGACTATAAAATTTGTTTTTAAAAAAGAATGAGATGTTCGAAGTTTCTGGCAACCATCAATTGGCCTGCTCTGGTGTGAAGTGTCTTAAGCAGTTTCTTCCAGTTATGTGTTTGTTATGCTATTATTAATTTAGGCCTTGTGAATCGATGCAAGTTTAATTATACAATTGCATGGGACAGGGGTTGGGGGGTCCTTGGAATGGGTGTTTTATTATTATTTCACTATATTTCATTCACTATATAATATAAAACCAAAATCTAAGTCATTGGCATTTTAAAATAGATAATTTTTAAATGACTTTTTCAGTTTCTTCCGCTTTTGGTGGAAGAAACTGGAAGAACCTGTTTCTTCCAAGTGGAAAAAACCGCGGAAAAAACGCGTTTTTTTCCGCCTGTGGAAGAAACTGGGAAACCTGAATAGGGCCCATGTACCTTAACAATTAACATTAAAAACAAGCTGCAAACTTGCTCCCTCTTATAGGCCCTTGTGCAGACACGTACTGGCTAGATAAAATCTGACGTGTCCTCTCCTGCATTTTATGGACCTGTTGTACGTACCAGTGCATTTAAAGGGAAATAATAACATGCTAAGTTTTTGTTTATATAGGAAATTTGATGAAAGTAAATTAGTTCTCCAGGTCTGACAAGAGTTGCTAAGTAATACTTGGGAGTTAAGACATAATTATATACCTGTTGCACCTACACTGTATTGGAATGAAACACATGATATAAAGTAGGTGCAAAGGGTATGTAATTATACCCTGAAAGACATAATAGGCTGCGTAACCCTTAACAGATGCACCAATTTCCTGCTCATTTTTATTTGGTACAAAAAAGGTCAAAATACCAAGAATTATTGCATAATTGATTCAGTTGTAATTGTAAAGTGGATAAAGAATTCTGTCCCTAATATTAATGGTAGAGCTAGTTTTAACATTCATCATCTAGGCCTAGATGCTATTTTTTATCATATTGATGCACCACATCTATGCTAGCTATACTCTGTTAAAATGAAGCAAATAAAATGGTTATAATTATTTGACGGATAATTAACTCAAAAAGAGGCAACTGATATGTATTGTGTTCATTGCCGATGCACTGAATCATGTATCTGGAGCTATCTGAGATATCAATGTTTTTGTGGGCCTGTGTACCAGCTGTTTTTGGCCCCTGGTATACCCACTTTCTGGGGAGCTCTATATTTGGCCATCGCCCACCCCCCCCCGCCTCCCCCCCCCCACCCCCCCCCCCCCCAACAGACCCCCCCGTGCCCCCCCCTTATTTTTTCATTCCCATTTTTTAAAACAGTTTTGGAGGTTTGTGTAATTCATAAAAATTTTTTTCGAACTGACCTTTGACCTTATAGGTAAAATAATTTTTGCGGGGCCCCTTTTAATTTTGCTGTCCTGAACAGATCAGGATAAGCGTGAAAATAAAAATGTCCCCAATCATTTTACCACTATAGGGTCTACAGTTTCTGGTTGGAAGTAGCATAGACTGTCTGTATGTCACCCAAGGCATTTTGACCAATTCCCATAATACATTGCAATGTGCCTATGCTGTAACTGTACTAAACACATGTCAGTACTTAAGGATAGTGGTTCAAGAATGACCCCAAAACATTTCATGATCATGTTAAAATTAAGTACTATACTGGCACTTTGTAGGTAATGCCTCAGTTTTTTATGTGGCAAGAATAGGGTTTGGAGGGATCACATTCTGACCGAATTGAGGTGGGGTGCCTAACACGGTGCATTGTGGGGATTGACTCAATACACCCGCCTGGTATGCATTCTGTAAAATGGAATTTGAATGTGTACATAAATTTTTCATACTATTTAACAATTATTAGGAATTTTTGAATTTTTAACAACCCACAACTGAATATTTAAAACCAAGGTATCATGGTAATATTCACAACATATTTTACTATTTTACAACTTTATTTTGAAATTAGCTATATTCCTGAATGTTTGGAAAACAACCTAAACAAAACATTTACTTGCACTGGAGCGGTAGTCTTGGCGATAGTCTTGGTAAGGTACTGCAGGTGCGGGCCATTAAAGTTTAATCCAAGTCTAAGGCCGCAATTCTATTACAATGTGTGCCGTGTTAAAGTTATATAACTTGATTTAACATAATTCCTTGTCAGTAAATGAATACTTACAAGCTTAATCGCCCAATTTCATGTTATTTTGATGTTTGGGGTTATGAGTATCATTGTTTCTAATAAGATTATAAAAATTTGAACTTCTTTATTTAAGTCCAAAACAGTCACGAGTTCACACTATTAGCGAACGTTAAAATTTCCTTCAAATACTGCACGTTTCTGGAAAATAGTAGTTAATGTTCAGGTGATTCCTGATTCAGTATTTTGTTCAGTCCATGTACAAAAACAAGAAAGGTGCATTTCTATAAGTTTTTACCACATTGACTAGCATACTACTACTACGACAGGTGTATAGGAAAGGTTTCACATTGCATTGTTCTCTGTCGTATGCAATTTAACAGATTCACAACATATCATGGTCAACCACCAGTGCTTTCTCTTGCCAGTCTGTGCTCAAGTCACCATTGAATTAACATGTAATTTTATAATATACCAAAAGTGGTTTCTTGTGAACAACAGAAAAAGGATTTAGTAAATTATTTGCAAGTAAGCTGTTTATTGGGTGCATGCATGTGTAATATATGTACCAAATATCATGACCTAATACATTCCTATGTGATATTTGTATGAAGTGGACTTTGGATGTCAACATTTTTTCAATGTTGCATTTTGTATTTTGGGCTTAATCGGAGCAATCTGTAGTTCGCTGTTGTAATACACCGTGTGTGCCAAGTGTCCAAGAAATATTTATCCTGATTGTAACAAACCAATTACATCATAATAAAATCCTATGTAGGATTGTGGGTGACATGTTATTTCAGACCATAATTCTACTAGGTATTTCAATTCAAAAGATGCTGAAGTGTGCTGAAAGTAATGCATCTTATGAGTGGTAGTTTATCAATCTTTGTTACAAGATATATTGAATTTTGAGAAAATTACCCACTTCAAATAGCAGTAGCAATAATATTATGCTTCAATGTTCATGGTGTTATTATTACGCTCAGCTGTAAATGTGACCTTGTTTGTACCCCACCAAGCTGCATGCAATATTATTGCTCAGCGTGGGCTTGACTCCAATGATATAAATAGATATGCAATGGGGGTATTAATGTGTGGAAATCAAAAACAAAATTCACAACCTAGCTTTTTTTCCTGTGTAAAACAATTTCCAGTCTAGACAAACTAAAACATCGGTGGTCTTTTTTTCTCTTTTTTGGTTTTCTTTACAGCTCAAATCAGGAAGATCCTGGAGATAAAATTTGACAAATTTGATGAGAAAGCAGCTTTCTGAAGTGTGTGGCTTGAACCAACAGACAGGCACATCGGTGTCATTCGGTCAAGCTGGATAAGGCAGAGAAGTCGGCCCCTGAAGTAAAGTGACAAGTTACGACAGCAGCGCTTACAGAGCAGAGGTAGTGGTTTGGAATTGAACCCTAGTCACAGCACACCCGACAATCTCCATGTTGCGACTCCGGCTACTGTGCTGCAAGACATTGAAGCAGCCATAGATTGGTGGCGCTTGTGAGTGAGTGTTTCATAGCGCACCCACCCACCCTTAGTGTCGCTATGGAAAGTGATAAGGGTGTGTGACTCAGATAGTGACTGAGATTGATTGGTAATGCATGTTGACAATTGGTGGATGACAGAGAAACGATTGTCAAGAATTCCTGGATCTGTGTACCTTTAGTGCATATCCCTTCATGGAAAGAAATTTTGTTGTGCACAGCAGATTGTATTCATTAGCTAAATCTCAGTCGTAGATTGATTACTTCTAAGTAGATGCACCCTCATTTTGTAGATAATCGCCATTAGGCCATATGTGGAGAGAGCCACGTCACATAGGATCAAAGGGAATAAAAAAGACATTGGTCATTGTGGCAGAGCAAGTGCCTGGACTTGTAGCAGGTCGGACCGGTCATCAAGACAAAAAAGGACTTGGAACTTCCATTTGCGTACATCCGCTCTGTCCCAGGCAAGGAAGTGGTGGGAAGGCTCTAGGCATTCTGCGACTTCCTAACAACTCCACTTCGTACATACACACAATTTTTCTAAGGTAAGTGAATTGCTGTGTTATCTTTTGTGGTTTTTGCCATTTTGCTGTGCTAGTAATTTATCTGTTGCAGGATTTTTTTTTAGTGTGGGTAAGGTTATTGACATCTGGACCTGGGTTCAATTCCAGCCATGGACACCAAGTAGAACCCTGATATGGTTTGTTTTGCAGACTGCAAAGAAACAAATCAGTAATTGAATCCTTGCACTGTCAAAATGATACTGTACACATTGACTTCATCTGCTGTATTTGTCGGCTTGTTAAACTCCCAAACATGTAGGCCTAATAGCAGATGTCTTAGATATGAAACCAAAAGGTTAGGGCGATTATAAAAAGATATGTTTAGCATCCCTTCCCGCTTCCTTCATGAGGCTGATTCAATTTTTTTAAATAACATTTCATTTCGTAACTTTAGTAAAAGGATGCTTGCGAAGTTGAGATGCTTCCTTGGGGTTTGTTAAAGCAATAACAGCACATTTTTGGAAAAGCACCCCCAATTCTCCAGATATTTTGAGATTTTTGCACAGTTGCATTGGTAATTGACTAGTAAACAATACCTGTGAATGGTAGAGCTCAAAATTTTCTGTGTCGCAAAAGAAGGGATTTTGTAATTAGAATAAATAATATTGGATATCTCCGATAATTTTCTAATAATTCATTGGCTCTGGAGACGTCCTTCCAATATGAAATAGCCTGGAAATTTCATCATGTACGTGTCTACGCTCATCCAGTAGTTGTTCCGTCAGTTCAGGCAAGTCAAGCTAGACGTAATTTTCATTAATTGGCAATATTTCATCGTGGACTGGCGTTTCCAGCTCCGCCATTAATTACAATCAGGGATCCCGATTCTAATTACAAAATCGCTTCCTTTATGACAAATGCACATTTTTTAGCATTACCAATTGCAGGTATAGTTTACTAGACAATAACCAACACAATTGTGCAAAAATCTCACATTTTGAAAATTGGGGGTGCTCTTCCAAATGTGCTGTTATTGCTTTAATGTACAAGAAGTAGGCCCTACTTTTAAACAGGTTTTGTGGTTATTAGAGGGGTCTACATAAAAGAAATGCAGTGCAGCTGCCAAAATGCATGTTGACTATATGGTTAATGGATATTACCCCCTCCTCCCCGTTTGCTCCTAGAAATCACTCTTGCGCACACACACACACACAAGAAGAAACATAGGAGGTGGTAATTACCTTGTTTGCAGGAAGCATTGGATAGACAGTGACCAAGTTATTGAAAGCACACTGGGGATACATACAAGCATTTAGGAAATGAGCTGACTTCAAACAGTGCCAACACACAAAATAGGGGAACCAAAAACAATGCGATTGTCCAATCTCAAGAATACTAAGTCCCATACAGTGTCAAGTTTACCTAAGGCAAACACATGCATAGCCGAAGGGGGGGGATGATCCCAGCCCCTTGACAAACCAAATCAATGCAGCCAACCTAAGGGGCACCCCTCAGTGCATCCACTGTGATGGAACCCCAACCCATTACCCACTAGCCACTTGGGTGGAAGGGTGGGGATTTTAAAAACTATACCACACTGTTTTCATCCAGCTGCATTGTGACAAGAGGCAAAATTACCCACATCCAGAAAAATTTGTGTGAAACCCAAGTTACAGGTTAGGATACACAAAGAGTACAAAATTGCTTATAAAAATATTAATTAGAAGGAAAACCATGCAAATGGTTAATTGCTTTGTTTTTTGTGTCGTCTGCAAGAATTTCGGAAGGCACATGGATTACTCTGGATATGTCTGTGTATGTGTGTGTGTCTGTGGTCAAAATTTTAACCCTTAATATATTGCATTCCGTATGAGTCTGTAAGGCATACGAGATGTAAGTTGGTGGAAAGAAGGGGGTGAGGTGGGGTTGACATGTTGGTGACCTCATGTGACCTTTGGCCCCTATTCATGAACTGCAATGGCAGGCGACACTCGCGGTCCCCGGATCGCGATGTTTTTGTGTTTTTGTTTCGTTTTGTGAATTTCAATTTGTGAGTACGATTTTCATTGAAACCACTTTTGGGACTTACTCCCTGCACTGTTTTTTGTTTGTTCTCAAAATGGCGAATTCTTTTCTAAAATACACGGAATGTGAGTGTTTGGGCTGTAATGAAACATTCACAAGACTGACTCTACAAATTTTTATTTACATTTGGTGCCGGGGGGGGGGGGGTCTGAAGATCAACTCCACTGTAACGGTTATTTCTAAATATTTCTAAGGAATAATGGAGGATGTTGAGGTTCTAAGGGGCCATGGCAACATCCATGACCGATCCCACACCAAAGCGCTAAATTGATTTGTGGTTTGCACTCCGTATTGTTTTAATTTCTTTTGATGTGTTTGGGTGTGGATTTTGTTAATTGAATAAGGCCTGGCTGCCATCGTCTGCAAGTTTGAGAACATCCACAAGTATCGTCTAAGGAGAAACAACCAAAACTTCTGCATTTGATCAGAAACAAGAAAATGCGGTATCAACCAGTCCTCACTCCTCAATGTATTTTCAGTTGTAAGAAGTCTAACTCTAGTTTCTTTTGTTATGAAAAGAAACTTCCTCAATACTGTCATATGGAATTTTTTGTCACTACATTTATTTTGCCTTTCACACATTCTGACTAGCGTGAATTAAACTGTGAAAATGTTCTTTGTGTTTAGGTCTATGTAGGATAGCTCTTAAAAAAGCAAAAATGTGAACAATTGAAAAATTACACATGCGAAATTACCACTTTTTCACTAACTGACTGCTTCTTTATGTTTATGTGACATAGGTACCAAAAAAAAAAAAAAGGTACCCAGAGTTATGAGCTACAAAAATGCAGCACACAAGGAAAAAAATGACCTCCAGATCTCTTATCTCCAAGTGCCAACAAGATCCCCTCAACTTGGAAATTGAAGTTGTTTTTTCGAGTTCCAGAGTGTAATGTATTTTTGTGATGGGATCTCATTGACACATTGAGTAACTAAGCTCTAAAATGTTGACACAGACACTTGGGCATTGGATATGATTAATGGCCAATAAGATCACAGATTTGTTTTTTTCAAACTAGTAGTTGAATATGTGGAAAATTGGGGAAGATATATCTGTTCATTTGGGTGATGGTTGGCAGATCAAAGAGGCTAACTTAATTCAATGCAGCAACAGCTTTAAGAAATCACTTGGGGATTGTTGGATTTTCATGCGTGTGTTCTGCATGATTAAGACATGTTTAAGTTTTGCCTCATCATTCGAGAATAATTTTTACCTCTCTTCCAACAAAATGCAACAACAGTACAACTGGAGTTTGCCTTCTCCATTCCAAACAGTTTCAGGATTTTAAAAATTATGTGTTTTCATCATACTCTGTCAAGATTTGTTTGTCGTTTGCAATTTGTTAAAGAGGATTTCAATGATTTTGTCAAGATTTGAAGGAAAGTGGGTCAGATATGCATATTTGGGAATTGGGACAATCTAGAATGCATCCAGGCCATGCAAAATTGTTTAGTTTTTCCAGAAGACCACTGCCAAATTTTCAAAAATGTGTGTTTTTGTTTGCAAAAAGGCATAATTTTCTCCAAATTCCCAAAATTTCCCTCCGAATACAAAAATTTCCTGGGAAAGGAAGCTTTCCAAATTCCCCACTTTTTCAAAATGCCATGCATATTTTTAAAGCAGATTTTTAATTTATTTTTTAAAATCACCAATCCCTCAAATATGGTAGCCTGGTAGGCAAGGCTTGAAATAAGCATGGCAAGGGTAAAATTTTACCCCTGCGAAAAGCAAATACCCCTGGTTTTGAACAAAACTGTGTACATTATTTGTATAGACCAGGGGCAATAAAATGTTAAAAACCCAAAAAAATTGCTCCTGGATCCGAAATCCTTATTTCAAGCCCTGTGTAAGGCCTACAGTTTTCTCGCAACAAACTGATAAAACAGAACATTTTGGTGCTTTAAAACTGTATGAAATTGCTAACATGGGCTGTGAGCTTAATATTCCAATCCAGTCAGATGCATCCTTCTATCCTTAGGGTATAGCATAAAGGGCAAGGTCCTTCTGTCAGCTATAGCTAGCCCCTTCAAACCGGTCATGGCAGTTTGGACCTCGGTACATGTAGATTGCATTTTATAGGGATCTGTTAAAGTAAGATATTAATGTCGTACATTTTGAAAAAATTAAGGTTTATTGCATGAGATTGAAAGAGACACTAGAACCCCCCCCCCCCCCCCAATTTTTTTGTTGAAACCAGGATTTTTTTGATTTATATTAGAATGCTTAAATCACACATGAAGTGAATAAGCCAAAAATCATAACTATTTCTGTTCAAGTATGCTTCTCTCTATGGAGGCATACATATATTTACAAGTTCAAAACATTGTTTTTTGGTTTCTCTTATTCTACCTGTTTGTCCAAACCTTTGGAAACATTGATGGGTTTCCTACAACCTATCCAGTGAAAATTTAGAGACATTTTTTTTAACCTCAGAAAATCTCTTGTCCCTTTAAGCATTTAGAAAAAAATAAAGATGATGAACAGATGCAATGAGAAAACCCATTTGAATTTGGGCAATGTTGTTATCAGGCCGCATAAAAAATGATCAGATCTTGTATCCCCTCCCTCCTCACGTTTTTGAGATAAGGTCAAACTTTTTATAACTTTTCAATTTTAATGTTTTCAATCCTGAAATTGTGATGATGATAGGCTTAATAATGTATTAATCAGCAGTCGGGGGGGGGGGGGAATTCCTCGTAACTTAAAATAAAAATGGCCTCACCATTTTTCTGTGCGGCCGAAAAGTACTGTAATATCATTTTTGGTGGAAAAAACGCCATTTTTAGTGTCATTTAGTAAAAAAATAAAAACTGCCTCCTCACTTTTTAGAGCCCACTGCTACAAGAAAACTAATAATTAATTTTTAAAGGGGCCTTAGTAGCTTCTGTAGTCCAAATTAGGGAATTGACCCTTGGGCTATACTAAGTATTTACTACAACAGAAACACATCAGAAAGGTGATTAGTGTTTAAAAAGCAATTTTTGCACATTACGTTGGTAACTGAACATGCAAAAATTACCCACAATCAGCATTTTAACCTTAACCACTTGCTAATGGACATGTGTATGTTGCTCTCACAATAGGGAGTCCCTCCCATTCAACAGATTTCATCATATTGAAGAGGTGCTATCCAGTCCTCACCCTTGACCCACTTTGTATCATTAGAAAACTTGTATTTATTTTATCTGTGAAATAGTATGCCTAAAATCTTTCCAATTTTGATGCTACAAGCATTGATATAGTAAGTTTTACATTACCACAAATGTTAGTACAGTCTCTACACATAATTACTACTTTCATGAAAAAAGTACAACAGATTAAATTGAAAATTTTGGAATTAAGCTATGTTGGTGATAACTTTTCTACAAAATGAAGAAATTATGTCGTTAATCGGGTAGGGTAGTAGGGTACCTTAATAGAATTTCTGGGCATTTCATCAATGTGTGCAAAGAAAGGAACAGTATAATATTAATCACACAAACAATGTTACATAAGCATTGAATACTACTGTCAATAGTAGAGCTTCAAGTTAACTGTCATATGTTGACAATTCATTTTACTTCCTTGTTGAAAACAAGCGATCAAGTTCACCACTTGTGTGCATGCTTTGGTAAGTGTTTTCATTGGGAATTCCCAATTCACCAGTTCCTCTTCCACACTGAGGCTGAAACTCTGGAGTTTCAAAACCTCTGTAGTGTCGTTCGGGTTTTTGGACGTGTGGGACGCAATTCGGAGTTTTATCAAGGGTCATTGACGTCAGGAAGGGATTTCCGGTCAATTATCTTTTGCCCTCAATAAAATCCTCACAAAGCAGTGTTGCTGTGAATGTGAGGTGATGAATCCGGCCACCCCGTTAGCGGGGACAAAACCGGATTTAAAACTTTGGTTTACTTACTACTACTCTAGCGGGGGGTTTATCAAAAAAAAAAACTTGGTGGTTGAAGTCAAACTCCGGATAAACACTCCGGGTGTTATGGAGTGTCAATGCCGTGTGGACAGCTTCAGGGGATTAGTGAGCGTATAAGATACTTTGCAATGTCATCTTTGTTGACAAATTTTCAGTGTTTGAATACAATGCGGCGAAAGTCCACGGCTTCCAGTATGTTGACTTCCGGTATACACCCTGATATGAGAAGTGGAGAATATTCCACAACCGTGGCCCTGCCATTTTTATGCTGATTCCAAAAATATTTAAAAAAAGTAAAAATAATGGATTTAATTTTCACCCTCCGGAGTTTTCAAACCCTTGGAGTTTAGTGACCGTGTGAATATGGATTATATTTGCCTTTGATTAGCAAATCAAGTGGATTCTGGTTCTTCTGTGGCTTTTGTTTCACGTTGCGTCACTATCGATGGCTACGGTCCAGTGGAATAATGCTTTAGGATGTGGGAATATTTGCTTTACTTCCAGAAAGGGTATAACAGGTCAAAAAAAGGAAGAGAAGTGCTTTGCATTCAGTCATGATATCACATCTGAAAATGTAACAACATTTTTTTAAAAAATTTCATCCATCCCTAATTTTTTAATCTGGATTAAGCTTGTATAGCCCAAACACCCAGGGAATGATGCACGCTATGGGCGCCACCATTTTTATATTATTTTGTAGATCCCCTTCTTATTGCAGCACCATGGTAATTTATGTCAAGGGCATACAATAAATCGACAAACACGGATATCCTTGTTTCCTAAAAGTCTGAAATTATTTAAAGCATCAGTTCTGGAATTTATTACTTTTTTTCTAATGACCTAATTGTGTGGAAATTTGACTTCATTAAATTAACTAATACTGCAAAATAAAGTTAATTTGTTTACACTTTTACTGTTGTGAGCTCAAGTGTAAATGTGTTGTGATATTTCTAAACATGTATTGCTTTCCATTGCCATGTACATGTTCAAAACATTACACTTCCTCAGCACTGTCCGGTTTTGCCCTTTGTAAATTGATCATTTTCCCAAAATAGTTTTTCAAATCATGTCAATATTAAGAGGTTGGTGAGTTTTTTTTTGAACCAAAGGTTTTGAATTTGCAAAGACAATTTTTATTAGTATTCCCATGTTCAAATATTTTGTCCTGGCTTCATTCTTAATGGACAACTTTATCCCCCATACCGTGGTTAACTCTGGCTTTGTCTTATCTGTGGTACATGAGGACAGAAGAGCTCATAACTTGTATTTAACTAATTGCCTGTTTAAGTTATGAAGAAAGTGGTGCAGAGCTGTTATGTGAATCTTTGTTCTTGATTCATTAATAGGAAAATAAATTCTAGCTTGGAAGCCTGGAAGGCGGTCTAGTTTTTCCTTCAAAATGCACAGTCATTTGCAAATGTTGGTGATTTTTGATTTAGAAGTTGGAAGAACATCTGGTGCTATTATAACTTGGTGCAGACATGGTCTACACAGGATCTTGAACTTCTTATAAGATAAGCATAATGTTTACATAATCGAGTAAATGTAACACTTTTTGTCATCAGAAAGTTCCGAAAAGACTATGCAATCATGTGTGCATGGAAATTGTATGCCTTTTGTGGGGACGTTTTTACCTTGTGGGAACTTTAAAAAAATTCTGAGTCCCCACAACGCTAATAAGTATGTATTGTCTCAGAGACCGTCCATCACCCTAAAAAAAAATAAAGGGGTATTTTGTGACCCACAGCCAGGTGCAAAATAACCGAAGGCACCGACGGTAATTGCCCGTCGTTGCCCTACCAGTTGCCTTGATGCCCTAACGTTATCCTATTGTTTTGCTATGTCTTTTACATGAATTGCCTTCTAAATTGATTTGCCCTTCAATAACTGCCTGGAAATGGGGGGCCCTTCAGAATCCTTATTTTTGCACCCTGTCCACAGCTTGTCCCCCGATTTACCGAAAATAATGTGAATTTTTATATCATCTGGAACCGTTGGCCCAAGTATAGCTTGGTGTACCTAATCTCGTGCCACATTGTGTCTCTAGATACTTTCCGTAATTTAGTATTTTCTGTCTTAAACGGACAATGACCACACAGTGGCCTATGGGGCAGTGCGATGCAACTAATTCACTAACATCACAAACAACACAGAATCAACGGAAATTTTGGAAATAACTTTTTTGTGCGGGTATCTAGCAAAATCATAAACAAAAATGTGCTAAAATCATGAAACGCACCTTTAACATATAAACAGAATAAGCGTATAGTAACTGGCACTTTCTTTCATTAGTCAGCCTTTCACCCATAGTTGTCCAAAACGGTTCATTTTACCAGTTAAGCAAAAACAAAAGAAAATAAGATGTGCCTTTGTGTCTTGATTTTTTGTATGGATTCTCTTGTGAATGTTTTTTTTTTCAAAACATCCAAGAACCAAAGAGCAAAATGTCTCAGGTATATCCCAGTTTTAAACAATTCTTTAATTTTGTTTAATCTCCATATCCCTGGGTGACATTTTACATATTGATTAGCTAATTTGCATAATTTTGCAAAAAAATAATGTTATACTCCAAATTAAATGGCAATTAGCTCCCCGCAAAGGGTGCATTGAGTCAATCACACCATGCACCAGTTAGGGAAATAGTGGAAATTTCACCTGAAGGTCATTGTGATCCACAAAAAATCCTTACAAAAACCTCTGGATTTTACACTCATTTTAGTCCACAATGGTGCTAGTGCATAGGGATTTTTTTTGCATGTCATGAAATGTCTTGGGTTCTTAAACTTTGGAAACACTTTTTATCCCTAACTAAGTACTGACAGGTGTTGTACAGTACAGTACAGTACATTACAATGCATTGTGGGATGATTCAAAAAACCCCCGCGGCTCCCCTAAAGTTCCAGGTGAGTTGTACTTGATTAGCACTGTCTGGTCAACTCACTTCGCAGTGACCAAGCAGAGGTGACCTGGTTTGAGGCTATATTGGTCTGGTCACAGCAACATTCCTGATATGACTGCGTCCTTGAGTGGTTTCGGAACGTGCTACTGAATCATCTCAGATTTTTAAAGAATTGTTTTCGGTGCTTATACTGGGCATGGGGAGTGTGAGTGGTGATGTCAACACATTTGATGAATTGGTGGTGGAGTCATTGGCAGACAGCGTGCATCGTGGTGTGTTATGCGGGGGGGGAAATTCTTCGCACAGACTGGGTCCTGTGTTATTGGTTTAGGTGTACATACATGTGAGGATGCAGTTTATATTACTCCATGCAGTTGCATAACCAGTGGGGGGCGGAACCCCCCGGAAAGGGTTCTTCCCGAGCAAAAAATGGGAAAGGCGCAACAAAAAGGAGAAGGAAGAGAGAAGGGAAAAAAAAAGAGGGAAAAGAGAAAGGAGAAAAGGAAAAGGAAAGAGAAAAGAAAAGGGGAAGAAGAGAAAGGAGAAGTGAGAAGATGAAAAGAGAAGAAAAAAGGAAAGGTTATTGCAGCTTCAAACGAATTTATTGTAAAATTTGTGCTGCTGAAAACTACTTTGTTTACTTCTAAGACGGCAAAATCCAGGAGCTTCTAGGGGGCTCTGCCCCTGCATTCTGCCCTGCATCCTGCGGGGCTTGCCCTGGAACCCCACCAGGGTTCCTAGGCAGGCCCCTGGACCCCACCCCTGTAGGTCTCGCGCAGACGACTCGCACATGAACATCCCCCCAAGTGGGGACAGGATCGGGAAACATCTTGGAGTCTCCCCACCCCCCCACACCGGGGAGTCCGTTCTGGTTACACCCCTGCTTTGCAGTTGCAGAGAAAAATATGACACTAAATTTTTGGAATAAAAAAGTCAATTTCTGGTCTTCATTCTAATTAACCAAGATTTGGAGTGTGCTCCAATTCTCCCCTCTCCCTTCAGGCCCCTAAAATTTTTTGTAGCACGGCCTAGGGAAAGCGAGGAGGGTGGCAGTTTGTTTATTTTTATCTCCCTGGCTTGAAAGCAGAAGGGGGAATTTGCGGAGAGAAGACGGGCATTGCCTATACATGTGTTAGTACATTTGGGTGTTGTTTTCCAGTTTAGTTAGGTTTTCGTTTTGCAGGTCTCACAGAAAAAGTTAAGTCCGATTTCAACCAGACTTGGAGCTTAGTGCAATAGGGGTGCCTTCATATGTGGAGTGATGTCAAAGGTTCATGGACCAAGGCCAAAGGTCATCTGGAGGTCATGTTCCATACTGCCATCTTTTGCCGGGGGATCTTGCAAGTTTACTTGCTGAGTTTTTACTAAATGACACCAAAATATGGGCCCATTTTCATCCAAAAATTGAAATTACAACTGTCAATAGACCTTCAAGTAACTGTCATAATGTTGACAATCATTCGTCCTTGTTAAACAGCGATCAGTTCACACTTGTGTGCACTGGCTTTTGTAAGTGTTTTTTCATTTCATTGGAATTTCCCATTCACCATCCTGTCCACACTGAAGGCTGAAACTCTGGAGTTTTCAAAACTCTGTAGTGTCGTTCGGGTTTTACGTGTGGACGCATTCGGAGTTTTATCAAGGTCCATTGACGTCGGAAGGGCATCCGGATCCATTATCTTTCTTTTTTGCTCCATAACTCCCCCACAGCATGTTGCTGTGAAATGTGAGGTGATGAATGCGGCCACCCCCCGTTAGCGGGGACAAAACCGGATTTAAAACTTTGGTTTTACCTACTTATTTTTTTTTTTTTTTTTTTAAAAAAAAAAAAAAACTTGGGGTGAAAGCTCAAAACTCGTTCCGATCACACTCCGGGTGTTATGGAGTGTCATGCCGTGTGGACAGTTTCGGGGAATAGTGAGCGGATAGATTACCTTGCAAGGTCATCTTTGTTGACAAATTTCCGTGTTTGAATATCATGCGTGAAAGTCCACGGCTTCCAGTCTGTTACTTCCGTTCAAACTCCGATATGAGGTGTGTGAGGAGAATTTTTCAGGGATGCTTTCAGAGTTGCAAGCCATCGTGTGGACACAACTTAAGAGTGAAGACAATAATTGGCATTTAATTTTCATCCTCCGGCGTTTCAAACCCTTGGAGTTTAGTGACCGTGTGATATGGCTTATATTTGCTTTGATAATTCAATCAAGTGATTCTGGTTCTCTTGGCTTTTTGGTCAAGTTTGTGTCACTATCGAGGCTCCGGTCCGTGGACTACTGCTTAGGAATGTTGGAATATTTTGATTTACTACTTCGAAAGGTATATACAGGAGGTCAAACAAAGGACGAGAAGTGCTTTGCATTCAGTCAGGATATCACATCTGAAAATGTAACAACATTTTTTTAAAAAATTTCATCCATCCCTAATTTTTTAATCTGGATTAAGCTTGTATAGCCCAAACACCCAGGGAATGATGCACGCTATGGGCGCCACCATTTTTATATTATTTTGTAGATCCCCTTCTTATTGCAGCACCATGGTAATTTATGTCAAGGGCATACAATAAATCGACAAACACGGATATCCTTGTTTCCTAAAAGTCTGAAATTATTTAAAGCATCAGTTCTGGAATTTATTACTTTTTTTCTAATGACCTAATTGTGTGGAAATTTGACTTCATTAAATTAACTAATACTGCAAAATAAAGTTAATTTGTTTACACTTTTACTGTTGTGAGCTCAAGTGTAAATGTGTTGTGATATTTCTAAACATGTATTGCTTTCCATTGCCATGTACATGTTCAAAACATTACACTTCCTCAGCACTGTCCGGTTTTGCCCTTTGTAAATTGATCATTTTCCCAAAATAGTTTTTCAAATCATGTCAATATTAAGAGGTTGGTGAGTTTTTTTTTGAACCAAAGGTTTTGAATTTGCAAAGACAATTTTTATTAGTATTCCCATGTTCAAATATTTTGTCCTGGCTTCATTCTTAATGGACAACTTTATCCCCCATACCGTGGTTAACTCTGGCTTTGTCTTATCTGTGGTACATGAGGACAGAAGAGCTCATAACTTGTATTTAACTAATTGCCTGTTTAAGTTATGAAGAAAGTGGTGCAGAGCTGTTATGTGAATCTTTGTTCTTGATTCATTAATAGGAAAATAAATTCTAGCTTGGAAGCCTGGAAGGCGGTCTAGTTTTTCCTTCAAAATGCACAGTCATTTGCAAATGTTGGTGATTTTTGATTTAGAAGTTGGAAGAACATCTGGTGCTATTATAACTTGGTGCAGACATGGTCTACACAGGATCTTGAACTTCTTATAAGATAAGCATAATGTTTACATAATCGAGTAAATGTAACACTTTTTGTCATCAGAAAGTTCCGAAAAGACTATGCAATCATGTGTGCATGGAAATTGTATGCCTTTTGTGGGGACGTTTTTACCTTGTGGGAACTTTAAAAAAATTCTGAGTCCCCACAACGCTAATAAGTATGTATTGTCTCAGAGACCGTCCATCACCCTAAAAAAAAATAAAGGGGTATTTTGTGACCCACAGCCAGGTGCAAAATAACCGAAGGCACCGACGGTAATTGCCCGTCGTTGCCCTACCAGTTGCCTTGATGCCCTAACGTTATCCTATTGTTTTGCTATGTCTTTTACATGAATTGCCTTCTAAATTGATTTGCCCTTCAATAACTGCCTGGAAATGGGGGGCCCTTCAGAATCCTTATTTTTGCACCCTGTCCACAGCTTGTCCCCCGATTTACCGAAAATAATGTGAATTTTTATATCATCTGGAACCGTTGGCCCAAGTATAGCTTGGTGTACCTAATCTCGTGCCACATTGTGTCTCTAGATACTTTCCGTAATTTAGTATTTTCTGTCTTAAACGGACAATGACCACACAGTGGCCTATGGGGCAGTGCGATGCAACTAATTCACTAACATCACAAACAACACAGAATCAACGGAAATTTTGGAAATAACTTTTTTGTGCGGGTATCTAGCAAAATCATAAACAAAAATGTGCTAAAATCATGAAACGCACCTTTAACATATAAACAGAATAAGCGTATAGTAACTGGCACTTTCTTTCATTAGTCAGCCTTTCACCCATAGTTGTCCAAAACGGTTCATTTTACCAGTTAAGCAAAAACAAAAGAAAATAAGATGTGCCTTTGTGTCTTGATTTTTTGTATGGATTCTCTTGTGAATGTTTTTTTTTTCAAAACATCCAAGAACCAAAGAGCAAAATGTCTCAGGTATATCCCAGTTTTAAACAATTCTTTAATTTTGTTTAATCTCCATATCCCTGGGTGACATTTTACATATTGATTAGCTAATTTGCATAATTTTGCAAAAAAATAATGTTATACTCCAAATTAAATGGCAATTAGCTCCCCGCAAAGGGTGCATTGAGTCAATCACACCAGCACCAGTTTTTAGGGAATTTCATCACCTGAATTGTCATGTGATCCCACAAAAATCCTATAAAAACCCTGGCTTTTGACACTCATTTAGTCCACAACTGTGCTAGTGCATAGGGGAATTTTTTTTTGCATGTTTCATGAAATTCTTGTGGTTCTTAAACTTTTGAACACTTTTCTCCCTAATAATTACTGACATGTGTTTATTTTAGTACAGTACAGTACGTACATTACAATGCATTGTGATTTGATTCAAAACACCCCCGGCTCCACTACTAAAGTTCCAAGGTGATTGCTAACTTTGATTAGCACTGTAATCTGGTCACTCCGCAGTGACCAAGCAGAGGTGACCTGGTTTGAGGCTATCTGGTCTGGTCCACCATCAACGATTTCCTGATAAGACTGCGTCTTTGAGTGGTTTAGGCACGGTGTAACTGAATCCATCTCAGATTTTCAAAGTCATTGTTTTCGGTGCTATACTGGGCATGGGTGAGTGTGATGTGGAGGTCAACACATTTGATGAATTGGTTGGAGTAATTGGCACGTGCAATGCGTGTGTTTCGATTCTTCGCACACTGGGTCCTGTGTTTTGGTTTCATGTGACATACCATGTGAGTGCATGCATGTTTAATATTACTCGCGATCAGTGGCATAACCATGGGGGCCGGACCCCCCGGAAAGGGGAGGCATAAAATGGTAAGTGCAAAAAGGAGAAGGAAGAGAGAAGGGAAAAAGAGGGGAAAGAGAAAGGGCAAAGAGAAAAAAAGTGGAAGAAGAGAAAGTAGAAGTGAGAAGATGAAAGAGAAGAAAAAGGAAGTTTATTGCATCTTCAAACAATTTATTGGTAAATTTGTGCTCTGAAACACTACTTTTTTACCTTCTAAGACGGCAAAATCCAGGAGCTTCTGGGGGCTCTGCCCCTGCCAATCCCTGCCTCCTGCAATGCCCTGCGCGGGCGTTCGCCCCTGGACCCCACAGGGACCCTAATGCAGGCCCCTTGACCCCACCCCTGTAGGTCTTCGCAGCAAGACGATCGCACATGAATCATTCATCCCCAAAGCTGGTACAGGAATCGAGAAACATCTTGATCTCCCACCCCCCCCACCACCTGGTAGTCATTTCTGGTTACACCCCTGCTTGCAGTTGCAGAAAAAATATGACAACTAAATTTTTTGAATAAAAATATTAATTTTTTTAATTTTTTTAATTTTTTTAATTTTTTTAATTTTTTTAATTTTTTTATTTTTCTCCCCTCTCCCTTCAGGCCCTTAAAATTTTTTTGTATGTAGCACTGGGCCTATGAAAAGCGAGGAGGGATGTCAGTTTGTATTTATTTTTATCTCCCTGGGGGGCTTTGAAAACAGAAGGGGGAATTTGCGAGAGAGCGGGCAGGTCTCTATACAAATGTGTATACTGTATCGGTGGTTCCAGTTTAGAGTTAGGTGTTTCGTTTTTCAGGTCTTCACAGAAAAGTTTAAGTCCGATTTCAACCAGACTTGGAGCTTAGTGCAAGGGGTTCCTTCATATTTGGAGGATGTCAAAGGTCATGTACGCAAGGTCAAAGGTCATATCTGAGGTCATGTTCCATACTGACATATTGCCGTGGGATCTTGCCAATTTACTTGCTGTATTTTTTTTACTAATGACAACCAAAATATGGCCATTTTCCATCAAAATTGAAATTACAGAACTAACTTTCAGTAGCATCAGAAAAAATATGGGTGAGGCTTTTTAAAAGTTTACAGAAATAGTACTCCCTTGGAGGTCTCTAAAATCACCACACGAAAGTGACTGTGATTTCTAACCAAAAGTAAAGAAATTTTCACGTTAATCCCAAAAAGTGAGGAGGGAGGGCTTGTTTACAAAAAAGAATCTGATATTTTGTTGCAGTCGCAGTTAGTAGTATTTCCAATAGTTTTGTTAGTCATGGTTATCATTCCCTGACTTTAATGACTTAGTTTTTTTAACCAACCTCCCTCGCACATCTGCCAGCTAGCAGCTTTCAAATTCCCCATGCAGGCTGTTAAGAAGTGCTAAAAATACCCATGGCCGGTATTCACAAAAGCTGGTTAAACTTAACCCTGTGTTAATTTTAACCCTGTGTTTAAATATCCGCATAGAGGATACATGAATTTAACCCATTATCGTGGGTTACCCTGTTTAACCTGGATTAATTTACCCACTTTGTGACTACCGGCCTATCTTGTCTCCCTTGCTTAACCACATGAATTACTCCTCTCTTTTCAATAGCTCATGAGATTCCCAATCAGTGCCAACTCTTGTTATTTTTCAAGTTGAATGATCCTCACATCACAAGATGGCGTAAGGATGATGGCAGTTAACATAACGCTGTAACAGTGCAGCGGTCAATTCTAGTGGTCATCTTCATACAATTATAAGTGATCTTCATCATGCTTATTACCCCATCTTCTATAGAAATTTTAGTGCTTGGCAAATAGTTTCCAGAAATATTTGAGTAATTTAGTAGTATGTCTCCATGAGTATTCTTGTGCTTAAATCTAGTCACAACGAGATATAGCTGTGGTCAAACCACGAACGCAGCCGCGGACGCTTCAACTCCAAGCAAAAACTACCACCCCGCTTCGAAACCTAGCCCCATCTTCTCGAAACTCCTAGCCTAGCTGCGAAACCCAACCATATCTAGATCTGGAGACGATCTGCGCACGCCCACTGGCGAGAGTGCCAAATTGTGTAAAACGTTTTTCCTATGGAGTGTGAACTGCGGACTATGATGAGATTGCGATTAATTCCGTATTGAAATACGTGATTACACAATTTGGCCAACTCGACGACCCTCACAGTCCGAGGTAGTGACCTTTGCCCTAACGACCTTCGATCTCGCAAATATTTAAACAATATTTTCTTTTTTGAATTTTAATTAGTTCAAATCTTAACACAAGAATAATGATTTTTTGGAAAATTTGACCTTTGACCTCTTAATGAAGTTGTTCTCAAAAAATAATTTTCAACATGATTAGATGTCATAAGGATCATTTAAGTTAATATCAGCTTCAATCGGATGATTTTTTTTTTGAAAAAAAGAACCTTTGACCTCCTAGGACCTTTGATCTCGAAATATTTCACATGTTTTTAGATGTGATAAGGTCATTTCAGTTTTATTATAGCTCAATTGGAGCATTTTTTGAAAATTTGATCTTTGACCTCTTAATGCCTTTGATCTCCATAATATTTCAAATATTTTAGATTGTAATAAAGATCATTTCGTTTTAAATATTTCAGCTCAATCAGAGCATTTTGGAAAATTTGAGAACCTTCGACCTCCTAATGACCTTTGGTCTCGCAAAATATTTCCAACAGTTTAGGATGTCATAAGGACCCTTTCGATTAAATTTCAGATCAATCGGAGGCTTTTGAAAAAAATGACCTTTGACCATCTTAATGACTTTGATCTCGAACATGCATTTCAACATGTTAGGATGTCATATGATCATTTCAAGCAAAAATTTCACAGCTCAATCGGGCATTTGAAATTTGGACCTTTGACGCTTTGTCCCTTTTTCACCTCTTTCTCTCATTTTTTATTTTTTTTACACTTAATAAAGAGTGGTAATCTATTGTAACCATGCCGACGCTACAAAATCAACTTTAATATTCTTTTTGTTTTAGTTCCGCATTTTCTTGACTTAGGAGAAAAACATAGAACCCGCCATAACATACCATCTAAATTGAAGCCTTCCCCGGGAAATGTAATCGCACTGAAGTACGATTTTTTTGCATTCATCAAGTCGAGTAAAAAGATTTTATTTTGTTTTCTTGGGACGTGGTTTGCCGGACTCGCCAGACAATAATATTTTAAATGCGGTTTCAAACACCCAAGGGTACTTGACCGGAAGGACTTGAAAGGGAGCGCTGCAATTAAAATATATATCCCCCTACACTTAAGTACAGGAACTATATTATAGTGAAGCGAGTTGTGACTCTACCATACTGTACGTTTAGAAACCATTCCCTAATATACCTATATTCGATTGTTAATCCTCATGAAGTAGATTTAACCTTTTCTTCGCAGTGAATGCAAGGCCTTACCAGCTAGAATTCTGGCTCTGCAGACCAAGGTTTAGGTGCTTCATACTGGCGTAAGACCGGGCGAGCGAGGCGACGAAGCGAGCGAAAACCGAACCCCCCTTACCCCCCGATTTTGCACAAATGCCCCCTATCTCTGCCCAGGTGACATTGAAACCTATCTTGTGTACACCCAATATGAGCATGATTTCAGGGGTCCAGGAGACATTTTGGTGTTTATAGATCTCTTTGAATGGCGGGGAGAAGAAGGATTTTTCTTAGATTTTGCAACAAAAATTCAATATTTCCTCTCAAATTCACTGACCCAAATCTGGTACACCCTATTTTGAGGGCTGGGTCCGTGGTCCTCTGGATTGAATGTGGCTTAAATTGGCCCAAGCGTTTATGCACTAGAATCATTTTTAAAGCTTTCAGCGCGGACGTGTTGGCCAGAAGAAAGAAGAAACAGACCAAATACAATAACCACCAGCCGTGCTACGCACAGGCTGTTAATGAAGTGCACCTGTTTGGATGCATATGTCCAATTCCTGTGGTATTTTGGGATTGCCCTGTGGAAGGTGTGTGCATCTCCCTTGCGCAGTTGTGATTACATAAAGCCGTTTTGTTGAAGTGATGATCACATTTGGTGGTTGGCATTTTTGTCCTCGATAGATGGGATGGATCTTTAAACGGTTGTGGTGTGTGCGCGCATGTGTGTGTGCGCGCATGTGTGTTTGCACTCATGCATGCGTGTGCAACGCGCTTGTGTGTCCTGCATGTGGGGGTAAGATTAAAGTAAAATTGTAAACTCAATTGGGTCTGAACTGATGCTTGGGTATAGTGTAACTGAGACCTCAATACATGTTGGGTCAAATGTCATTTGGGGGTCATGGCTGATCACAACTTCAGCAGGACATCGTATCATTGCATATTCCCAAGGCAGCTTACAAGGTGTGTTGTCTCCATAAGCACCTACATACAAGCACGGTACATTATTGGTTGGGTATTTATAAAATCATATCATAACTGTTTCGCTTTTTTTTGGGTCATAAGCCTAACCTAATTTCACCTTACACCAACCTACCACTAAAATTCTGTTGCACCTGCCTAAGCTCAGCATCTAGCAGCTTTACGCTGACTCATTACATGTACATGGTTCGCTAACCTACCAATAAAAGGTTTTGATTTGTTATACATATACACGCCCGATTCTTACAGTGTAAAACCAGAGCTTAGGCCTACTCCATGTGTACTCCTTACCAACTCTTCAAGGGTAACCACCCTTGTGATATACAACTAAATATGTGCAAGTACACAAGGCCACTATACTCTGGGCATAATTTCTTGTACATAACACAAACGCCGTGCATTGCTCGTTGCGCATACTGGCGTCTACGTGCAACCCGATGGTGAGCCGTTTTGGCGGGAAAGCGGGCACACGTTCTACCTGTCCAAGAATTATGAGCCAGGTATAGGTGAACAGCTATGGTGTACTTACAGTACCCTTCCTATAGTGTCCTCTGCGTTGCCTGCTAGGTGACGAACATTTTAACTGTTAGGCTACCAGTAGTGGACGTACCTCTGCAAGCTACTTGTAGTGCCTTCACAGGTACTCCCTTATCAGCTGCATAGTAGTATTGTTGTTACGGGGCAAGGGATAAAAAGGGGAGTAAAAGTATGGGCAACAGGGTGGTGAAGGGTAGTAGGCGGGCGGGAAGTGAGGGGTGACTGGGAAGAAAAGAAGCTGGTTGGGGTACAGGAGGAATGTGGGGCAAGATGCGGGAGAGAGAAGGGTGTGGGTGTAACGGCGTGTTATTCAAGTATAAGCAGAGAGGAGAGGGCGAAAGGTACAGAAACGTGGAAGAGATGGCAGGGGTAGTAGAGGGAAGAAGTATAGGAGAGCTGGAGAGAGTGGAGGAAATGTGCTAAAACTGACTTAAGAGACTTTTTCCTGATCATTTTTCAATTTTCAAACTTAGTACATCTACATTTTAGTTAAGCATTACCAAACTGTAAAATATGCTTTTTGTGTAAAAATAACAAATGTTAAATAATGGATAAGTTACTAAAATTAATTCACAGAGTCAAAGCTCATTTGAAATGGGAGTATCCCACACAGGTAACTCCCATTTGGGTACTTGGTTCATGTATTGCATGTGTACCTAGGGGGATGATTGCCCCCACTTTTGCGGCCTGGCGATGTGGTACCCTGCGGGGGGGGTGGGTACTCTCCGTGGCTATTTCAAAACAGGTACTTCACAGGCACTCCCATGAGAAATTGGTTGTTTACTAAAGTTTTGCATTAGTCCATACCATCTCTAAATTAGAATGTGAGGCAAAAAATCAGAATTTTTATGCTGAAACACTTTGACCTGGCATCTGACTTAATTTAATTTTAATTTTAAGCTCATTTATTATGCAACAAAACTTTTATCCACCATCCACAAAAAAAACATGTTCAATTGTCTCATTTGTGAATTATTTTTAAATGCATTGTGCCCACATGGGAAGCATGTTTAAATTAAATCAATTTGCTAGTATCTCACAATTCCCTCAAACCACCTTAGATGAATAAGTTATTTAATATTGTTTTAATTAAATTTGTATCTTATCTGCATGCCATTGGAAACACCTTCCAGCGTTTTCCCAATAGAGCAGTAGATACTGTAATATAGTTGTATAATCACAATCATTGATACTGACCATGGCTGCTGGCACGTTTTCCTGGTACCATGTGTGTGAAGAGTAGAAACATATTGATAGGTGGAGTTGATATACATGTAACACAAGGCCCGTGTAACACGGAAATTGCGGTATGACGGGGCCCGTACATTTATTGGTAAAAATAGAATAAGGCTAGCTTAATGTGATCTGAAAAGGAAATGTTGCTGTAAAATTAGACTTCATTTGCCTTCCTCTGTGCAGTGACGTCAGCCGAGATTTGACGGTCGCACCAGTACTAACACCGCGCACGCTGGTTTAAAATGAAGGCCATTTGTACTGCATGCAGTGCAGTACGACCGGGGGGGGGGGGGGGGGGGGCAGGGGTGTGCAAGTTTGCCCCCCTGGCGCGAAAAAGCGGACGATATGAGCCAAAATGTTGGCATATTTTTATCCCCTTTTGGGGGGAATTTCAACCAGTTTCAGGCCAACTTTGGGCAAAATTCAAGTAAATCGAAATTTTCTCGCGCTATGACAAATTCTGTCAATTCCGACTAATTGGAAGACACACGGAGATTACAATTTTGCCCCTCTGGTGGGACGACTTGGAAATTTGCCCCCTCTGGGTCGACTGCCGCCTCGGTACGCCACGGGCCAAAGACGGCAATAATCTTGACGCGTGCGTAAAAGCCTGCGTCAAGGTTGTGACATCTCTGCACGGAGGTAGAGAAATGGACCTATAGAATGGTTTTGCTGCACCAATCCAATGTAATTTATTGATCAGAGTTTCATACTAGGTTTAGAAAAACATTGCCATCCACTTGATTCAAATTTCTTTCCCTGAGGTTGCAAAAAGTGCGTCCACTTCAAATGCCTTACATAGATTTTAATGGCATTTTAACACAGGTAAAGAGCAGAGGGTTTTTTTTGGCCACTTGTAATACAACACCAAACCTAGACTGGCATACTGAAAAAAAAATTTACCCTAATGATCCTTAAACTCAAATAACTCTGAAGTCTCCAATTTACTCATTGGGACATTCAGAGAGGGCTAGTGTTTAGTGAACTAAGACAATGCAATGTACGTCAACATTTACAATATTTATAATGTGCTATTTTCAAATATAGCTGTTATTAAATAGTAACAGAAATTATTTCTTGAGTGCAAATTAATAGTGCTAGAATGACAAACTTTGGCTTTAATTGTGTAGATTGGTCTATTTTTCTGGTGGTACTGGCATTCTTTATGAGGATATGTTTCCTTGGATGGGAACCGGGTACAATTTTCATTAAGGAGGACCTGTGTAACATAAGAGAATTACACGGCATAAGACATCCTAAATTGAGTTGAAACACATGTATTTTGTATAAGCATTTCTGGAGCAATCTAAGGATGACATACTGTGGTAAAATGTTCATTTTTGGAGTATGTCCCTTTTAATTATGAAAAATGAGAATGAAAAAGTGACTCAGATTAACAAGCGATTGTCAAAAATATCGTATAGAGCCCACCTAGCCACCTGCCATACTTTGCTTTAGTTTCATTTTTAAATGCATTTTGAAATATTCTGATGTTACCCATAATACACATGTGCGTTGTTCTTAATGTAGTTATCTATATTATGAACGGTGGCTGGCGAGATGAGGATCATATCCAGCCATATGTAGCACTGTTTATCACTGAGCTGTTCTTGTTGTCCTTCAGTTTTGTGTGCACGTACATCCATGTGTCAACCATTGCCCTGATCGACTATCCGTTTCCTGTGGACTAGTAGTCGTTTTGATCATTCTGGTAACACGCCCTCTCTTGGGAGTGGTGGTGGCCACTGCCGAGACAGGAAAGGAGCCGCTCAGCCCAAATCAGGTAGAATGTTTGATGTGTTTCGATTTCATTACGCTACATCACTTACTTGCTCATGCTTTTTTTAGCATTTGATTATTGCTTTTTCAATAGCTTTTTTTTTCTATAGTATAATGCAAATCAGTAACATGGCAACTTGGTTGTGTGGGATACCTGTCCTCTAGGCAATATAAGTGCACCAGTTGCCTTTTTTTTTAGTGTCATATTTGGGCTGATGTTTGGATAGGAACCAACCTTGTGTCAAAATTGCTGAATGTCGGCTTTACAGCTCTTTACCAAGGGGAACAATTTTATATTTAATCTGTAGGAAAAGTTGCCCTTTGGTGCATGGTCTGCAAAGCAATTCCACCATATCAGGCTCTCCAATGGGGATATGCCCCCAAATCCCAAATAGGCCCCCTAAAAACCCTAAAAAGGTCAGAACAATGCTTTGGGTGAACGGAGCAGCAAAATGTAAAATAAAATTACGGTAAAAAAGTTTACTTTTGCCAAATTCCCACCCCCTCCCCACTTGAAGGGGGTACATTTGGGGGAAAAAATACCCCTTTTGACAAAATTCGCCCTTTCCCCTAAAAAAAACTGGTTACGGCCTGAACTAATTTTTTAAATAAATTATGTACATGCCTTTAATACTGTATTAGCAACCAATTTGGACATTTTGAAATCATTTGCTTTTCTGAGAACTACAAAAAGGGGCAAATCCAGGCATGCAGTAACACAAAATCTACAAGGTCATTCGACATTTCTTTTACGTGGTTATTTAAAGCTTTTTAGTGGCTAGTGCCTTGGCAACACTACTAAATTGTATTGGGATTAAAAGCAAGTTAATGACAAATGCAGTCCTTTTTGGTGACAATTTTCTGGTTAAAAATTGCATTTTAACAACTCATCCCAATTTGGGTGACCTTTACTTCTGCCCTCCCAATTTTTTATGTACCAATTTGTTTCAACGATACAAGATATTTTGAGTTCCTGTGCAACTTTAAGGCTCACTTTTTCAGGCTCACTAGGTTTTCATAAAGAAAGTTATCAACTTTTTAATCTCTTCGTTGTGTGGGAACAATAGATGGGCGAGAATCTGAACTAGTGCCTCTCCTTCGCATGGGTACCTTACTGATTTGGTTCAACATCATGCTACATATTATTTTTAAAGTTGCATTTTCATTTAATTGCTGCTTTGCTAAACCACTCAACTAGGACTAACAACTTACGCTGAAATTGGACTAATTGGAATTTGCTAATACCATTTAAAACTTTGTGTAATTGGACTTAACTATTCCAAGCTATTCCACACAGTATGACAAGATGACATGCAATTTCTTCCTGTTGATGTTTACTGGGTTGTTGAATTGTTCAAAGACCATTCCAAATGACATGTAAAAAAATCCCCTAAGTTTGTTTCATTGAAACTTTTGATGGGAAAATTGAATTTTATGACAATATTTTACAGCTTCTCCCGCCACCAAAAAAAAACCCTTGTCCACAAATGACAATACAAAAATGTCCAGAGTCCGAACTTTCATTTATGCATTTTGGTTAGAAAGAATCCCCCCCCAACATATAATGGAAAAATTGGTCCAAAATATGCACCAATCAAAAATTTCAAAATTCTGTTTTAAGTTGGGATGTTTTGGCATGGTTTATTTGAACAAATTAAGTATAGACACAATACTGTCAGACCACCTTCTCCCCACTGTTCTCTAAAGTCTAAGTTACAGATTTGGTATAAATTAGGCCCACATAAAACTAAGTTCAGGGACAAGTTCCATGAGAGAGGCGTCTGTATCTAGAAACCAAATTTTTCAATAAAAAAAATGTTTTTTTGGTCACTCTGCCAGGGTTTTTACCTATTAAAAACTAAAACAAATTGAAAGAAGAAAAAGCTCTGCCATTGTGTTATTGTGTAATATCACACGGTTGACGGCACTATTTTAGCCATAAAAACAATTCAGCTAGCTGTTGTTATACTTACAATACTGATGATCTCGACGTGGGATATGACACTGGTAGATTACACGGCCGACCGAGGGCTCTAAAGCAAAACTTTATTCTCTAACTATAGTCCATTTGCTTTTTTGTACTTGAGTCAGTGATGTTCATTGCCGTTCAGACTGTTGTTTTTGTGTGGTAGTCATTATTTGTGCATGCTTTTAATCTACCACAGTCGGGCACATCAGCACTCTATATGAGCTTATAGTGACCTGAGGAAGGCAAAGCAATATTACTATTTTTGCCTGAAAATGGGCTGCACTAGTGAATGACAAATAACAAAATTTGAATTTGGGAAAGTGGAAATTTCCATGCTGCATTTATTTGCTTTTAGAACTTCTTGCTGATGGCCAAAAAAAAGATTGTAAGAGGTTAATCGCTATACTCATGCCATAATTTCTGGTACATAGCAAACGGTGTTTACGAGTCTATGTGCACAACGATGGGGGCCGTTTGGGCGGGGACGGGGAAGGAGTAGGGCGAGGAAGGAGGAAACGGTGCGTTGGTTCGAAACGGGCTTAAGAAAGTATAAGCCAGAGTATAGGGAAGCTCAAAATATCAAAATAGCAAATTTATAAATTGGTGTGGGACTGTTTTTTAAAAATCGGTGCTTGCAGCACAAAAAGTTTATTCCCAAAAAATGTCACCTTTTTTAAACACTCTTTCAGTTCGAGATTTCATAGCATTTCTCTGGGATCTGATCTCCCCTTTCCAGAAGAATTTTCGGATAGGTGGAAAAAGAAATCAGCCAACTAATTGCGAGATTTTTGACATTGCGTGGTTTCCTTCAAAAGCAACCGGTTTGAGGAATCTGCCGAGATCATGTGATAGCTGTAAAAGATAAAACTATCTTTATTCACTTAATCATACCTTTGATCCCATGCGAGTATCAGCAAGAGTGGGTGGGTGTAAAACAATCTGAAGAAAATACAAATCTACTTAATTAAGAAAGCAATGATGCAGGACATATGAATGTATGCGCTACGATGGATGAAGATGACAGACAAATCTTTCTATAAGGTGTTGGGTCAGTGGGTGTTTTGAACCAATACCACAATGCATTGCAATGTGACGATATGTTACAGTACATTTACTGCACTAAACAACATCAGGTCCTTAGTGTGATATGAAGTTTCAAGAAGTTTAAGAACCACAAGATTATTTCATTATTGAAGCGCGAAATTCCCGATACAACCCAAACTCTTGGGGGTAACTAGCACCGTGTCGGCCTAAAATGGTCTTTGTAAAGTAGGGCATTGTGTGTTAAGAAAGGATTTTTGTGATGATATGTGATCTATCAGGTTGATGTGAAATTTTCACAAAACTGGTTTTGTTTGGATTGTGGGATGATCAAAACACCTCTGGGGTTGGGTTAGTGAGAGAAAACTCTGTAGGAAGAGGTTAAAAAGCCGAAACAAAAGTGAGCTCGGCGGATAATAAGGAAGGGAAACGCTTTTCCACAATGTTTCTAAAGTCAAGTCATAATGTTACAGAATAGGCATAAATTGGACAGCCTAAGTTAAGACATGAGAGGATTTCAGTAATTGTTTGGTCATTCTGTCAGAGGTTTTACCTATTAAACTAAGCAAATTGAAAGAAGAAAAATCCCTGCCGTTTATCTATTGTGTTATATCACACGGGTAACAGTACTCTTTTAGCATAAAACAATTCAGCTAGGCCTTGTTGTTCTACTTAAATACTGCTGTCGCCCGTGTGATATGACATGATAAATACACGGCAGAGGCTAAAAATAATAACTTTATTCTCTAACCAGGGCGGCACCAGGGTAAATTCATAGGAGGGGCGAAACATCATGGGGGTGGGGGCGAAACAGTACAAAATGAACTCATTTTGGTTAAAAACCCCTAATTTTTGAGCAAAACCCCGTTTTTCCTAAATTTGGAAAATTTCAGGGGGGCGGCGGCCGCCCCTCCCTGCTACCCCCCCTGGCGCCGCCCCTGTCTCTAACTATAGTCCATTTGCTGTCCTTGAGTCAGTGACGTCATTGCGTTCAGACTGTTGTCTTGTGTGTTTGTTTGTGTATTATTTTTTTACAGCCTTTATATGCAAACATGTGCACACCAGCACTTTATATGACCTGAGGAAGGCAAAGCAATGTACTATTTTTGCCTAGAAAAATGGTCTGTCCTATTGAATGACAAACAACAAAAATGCATTCTGTGTTTAGTGGCAATTTCCATGCTGCATTTATTTGTTTTTTCACTTGCAGCTGGGCAAAAAAAATTGTGTAGAGGTTAATCTATACTCTGGCCATAATTTCTTGGACATAGCAAATGCGCGCATTGATCTTTGCGTGTACTGCGTCTATGTGCAACACGACGGTGCGCCGTTTTGGCGGGGAAGGGGGCGTTCGTTCTAAACTGTCTAAGAAATTATAAGCCAGAGTATAGGGAAGCTCAAAATCTCAAAATAGCAAATTTCAAATTTGGTGAGACTGTTTAAAAATCGGCTGAGCACAAAAAGGTTATCTCGCAAAAAATGTCCCTTTTAAAACTCTTTCAGTTTCTAGATTTCATAGCATTTTCTCTGGGATCTGCTATCTCCCTTTCCAGAATTTTCGATTAGGTTGAAAAAGGAATCAGCCAAACTAGTTGCGAGATATTTTGACTTGCTGTGGTTTCCTTCAAAAAGCAACCGGTTTGAGGAATCTGCCGAGTATCGTGTGAGCTGTAAAGATAAACCTCATCTTTAATCATTAATCATTACCTTTGATCCCATGCGAGTATCAGCAAGAGTGGGTGGGTAAACAATCTGAAGAAAATACAAATCTAATTAAAACAAGCAATGCTGAGATGTCTTAATGTATTCGCTATATGGATGAAGACAAATCCTTTCTGTAATGGCTTAGGTCAGAGGGTGTTTTGAATCAATCCCACAATGCATTGCAATGTGCCTATACTGTTATAGTACTTTACTGCACTAAACACATCAGTACTTAGTGATTTCAGGTGATATGAAGTGTTCAAGAAGTTTAAGAACCACAAGATATTTCATTATCATGCTAAAATTCCCGAGGTACTAGCACCTTGTTGGCTAAAATGGTGTAAAAGTCAGGGTATTTAAATGTGTTAAGAATAGGATTTTTGTGAGATCACATGACCTTACTGAGGTGAAATTTCCCAACACCAGTGCATTGTGGGATTGACTCAAAACACCCTCTGGGGTTGGGTTAGCCTGAGAGAAAACTCTGTAGGAAGAGGTTAAAGCCGACAACATATAAGTGAGCTCGGCGGATAAGGCAGGGAAGGAAATACAGAGGAGGCTGACTGAAATGGGAGGTGGTGTGGAAGGAACCATAGATCAAGCCATATGCGAAAAAGGGAAAGGGCAAAATTGCTCTCTTCCCTTACGACAAGAAGCTTGGTTTGGAAACTCTTTCAATTTTTTTTTTTGGTCTAACTTGGAAGGGGCAAGGCTTCCAGTCTATTTTTGGCTTCGGTAGTGTGGAAGCAGTCTGCACATGAATGTGGAAGTACGCAAGGGGTACAGTCACGTTTGCGTATAATTTTCCACTGTCCTGGATTGTTCTGACATTGGGTTGTGTTAAGTTGGGAGTCATGACTGATTGTACGGTGTATTGTGAGGTATACTCTTGGGTAGTAGACACATTAACACAGGACAACATGGCCATGACAAATTTTGAGTCAAACCGGTGGAATTACAGAAGCTGACATTTTACGATTGAATGTGGATATGTACACCAGTTATACTCGCATTTTCCTTTTACCAGCAGGACTATCTCTTAACAGTCCTGGCAACAACATTGGAACAGGTAATGTGATGAGCACTGATTTTGCATTGCGGTCAGCATTGAAAAGATTTACCTTGTAGAAATAGGTGGAGATAGAGCTGCCGGTGGAAAAATAGACGGCGTATGTAGTCGCTTTGCCGGGATTTTGAAGTGGTGTATGTGAAAGCAAATACTATAAGGAGTGTAAATAGTTGACTATGAGTAGTGCTACTGCATTAGCCCTTGCCATGACATTCAAGACTATACAGGTAAGATGTAAGCACGGTGAAGGACAGTCAACCACCAAGAGGTTTTTCATTACTCTCTCTCGCTTGTTTTCCGTCAGAGCTTAAAGGGATGATACGCCATTTGTATGTAGTTTGAAAGAAAAGAACTGAGATTTGAGTGGTCAGTGATAGTGATGAACATGTGAAACCGGGGATAAACAATGTTCTTAAATTTGTCTAAGTTTTAGTTCCTTTTTCCTTGCGATGTACACGGCTGGGTTCTTACTTTGCCTGGTAGTCTTTTCGGCAGCTACACTGTAGGAAAAAAAAGTAAAATATTCAGCTTGGCTGCGCATTGCTCATTATTCATGTTTTTCCTGCCTCAAACACATTAAGTCATCAGAATGAACAGTTTGTCTTTTATTGCATTTAATAGAGCACATTAAAATGCAAATACATTTTATTGGGTAGATTTGAGCTAGTATCATTCTACCCTTTCTCCTTCATTCATAGAATATGGCCTATTAGCTGTTAAGTAATTTGAGTCATTTTGTCATATTGTCAAAGTGTGGCATAATTTTATGTTTCCGAGAGCAATCAAATTGATTACCTTGTTTATAACATAATAAATCTGCATTGTAAATTTCACCAGATGCTCTTATATAGACCTAGATTTTTAATAATTTTGATGAGAGAATGGGGAGGGTGGAGAACCAATGTACAGACGCTTTCATATAATAAATGTATGTTTTCAAATGGTCTGACTTGTATTATAATAGGAGGAAATTGAGAAACAAATTCTTAAAGGTGCTTGTTCCGATTTATGCCTATTGTGTTCTATTATGTACTTGATATGAGAGCCTGGCACTTGCACATCGCTCCATCGAGTACCGTGGGAAACAAACTTGCGGTTTTAATGGTAGAAGCAATAATGCATATTGCAAAGCCCTATTCAATACTGTGCTAATATTGATGGTTAACCATAAATATGGCAGTTTTTTGTTTATATCTTGGGAATGAAATGGATTTGAGGGCTCAAATTTCAGGACGACAATGAGAAAAATACAGCCTTTCATCTGATATCAAAATCAATACTACTTCGGGTAAATCAGGGTGTCCCAAAGACGATCGGAACACACACCTTTAAAGGAATTTTTTGGCATGAATTTTTGGCAATAATATGAAATATCCCTAAATAAGAGTATCAGATTGGTTTTCATGGGGTCATTAGAGTATTTTTTTGAAGAAAAAACCAATTTTCCATGCTGAGTTTTCTTAACAGTAAATGTTACTATTTACACTATCGTTCTGCAAAAGCCGTGAACTGCACTCGTACCATTTGTTGTGCGAACCGAAGTTTACTCATATCCTTGGTGCTCAACAGTTTTCCAAGGATAAGGTTTTGTGGCAGACTGGCTAAGTCATGTGATATATTTTCGCTGACTTCGTTTCGTAAAATGCATGCATCATTGTAAAGTTTAGCAGCAGGAATAAAGATGGCACTTCCATGATTGCAGTGCATTTGTACATTTGTCGGAATAAATCAGACACTTTTTCACAAGAATACTCCAATGACCTTATTTAGGGATACAGTATTTTAAGTTAATCTCAGGACTAGTCCCGGCAAAATGGTCCATTTTACCAGTGGCCGTTGCATTAGTGGTTGGGAGCAGCAGTTTATGGGATAGTATTTCTTTTTGGAAACATCTTCTTCCAGTGTAATTTTACCTATTCCCTAGACTGTTGCTGATAGATATTATTTTGTTTTTTTTGCTTCTGCTTCAATGTTCACAATCACCCCATCAATTATTTTTTATTTTTGTATTGCTAAAACCAATAGTAGTTGTCCACTGATTTTTTTAATTGTTATGTTCCATATTTTTTTTTAGTTTAGATGAAAGTACCTCATCAAAGAAACAATTTTGCCACAAATTTTCACTTCCTACGGTCAAGCGTCCGGAGTTCGATCGTTTTAAAGATGGGCATGCAAAAAACTTCGCGTTTTTTTCGTCATTGGTTCCCATTTCTGGTAAATTATCCAAATGATGATTGAGCAATTATTTCAGTAATTCGGCAAGATTAGTCTTCTGAGTGCAGATTAGCAAGAACCATCCTTTTCTTGTCTCGTTTCCCAAGTTTCCGGAAAAAAATAATCCAATTGGACTTGAATTTACGGGTATTTAAAAATGGTAAGTTCCCAACATTTATAGATTACCCAGAATGCATTGCAGTTTTGTAGTCCACTGCTGTTAATGCTGGTACAAATCCTGATGAGCTTGATAATCGGCAATGGTGAGTAAATGTAATTGCTGTGACCCTGTTGTTATCAAGCTGACAATTATAAACTTTGGCAGACTCAATTCAGGATAGGATTGATGAATCAATTCACTTGTAACCGTTGTCACTGCGGAAAGATTTTAAGATAATTTGCATAATTGCATATTTTAAATTTGACACTTTACTTTGAAATAGAACTTTTGTCATTTAAACTTACCAAAAATGGTGTGGTGTATGGAATAGATTTTTTTTTAAATGAGCCTCTATGTTAATAAGATGCTAGACTTCCCTGAATAAATATGGGTTTCTTCCTTTAAAACGAAGGGATAATTACCTATGTGGTAATTGGAATCTCGTGATCGTTCTCCTGCATGCACCAACAACAGCACATAATGAGACAACAGAAACCCCAACATGAAACATCACTTTGAAATATTAAAAAGTATATTTATTTTCCCATAACCAACATACATGTTGTTTAAAACCAATATTTTTTAATTAAATTTTTGTAGAAGTATTACATTCTTACTTATAATTAATTCAATTTGCAATGGGCAGAACCTGCCAGTATCTAGGTATTTTTTATGAGGCTTATTTTGGGAAATTAAAGAACTCAATCCTTAAAAGAGAGCTGTGAAACTTTTAAGCTTTTTTTAAAAATATAGACAAGAACCACTGGATGGCCAGAGATTGTAACAGATAATTGTGTTGTTTTAAGCTTGGAATATTCTATTTTTATAGGTAGGGAATATTTTAAAATTGCCATTACGACTCCCATGAGCATACGAATATTATTACAAATAGTGCTACATCTTGCATTAATTAGAGTAAATAAGCTATATAAAATTTTTAAAAAACCAGGCCAACAATCAAAACTAGCAACAAATACACTGAATGATGAGAAATACCTTCAAATGTGGTGCCTAGAAGTTGGGATTTACCATTTGAAAATTGTTTGACATGAAATTTAATACAAATGATGCCAATTGAGCAACGGTAATGATTCTCGCTTAACCGCACTCTGCTGGCTCAAAAACTTGACTTGCCTTGATGACTGACATGTGACAGTTGTACAGTGCAGTTGGTTTAACATGAGTGGTAAGGATGCTTCTTTCAACATATTAGAACAACACTTTCTCTATTTCCAAAAAATATAATCATGTTCGTTCAGTTTTAGTTTGGAATAAGTATATCTCAAATATTTATCTATAAGAAAGCCGATTTTTAGAACGAGATCGTGGTGTAAAAAATCAGAAAAATGCAATGAACCAATTGCATGCAAATGACATGACAGCACGCGCACACAGCATACATACAGCGGGCAATGGCGGGCGAGCAGTGGGGGATTGTAATAAAATGAACACTTTTTCCAAAAATCCGAACTACGGTTTCCCATGTCCAAAAATACATGATTTTATGTCGGTCAGATGCAGGTGAAAGTATGCTTAACATACAGCTAAACGATTGCTTTTGTTAGACGAGATCGTGTGTAAAAAGTAAGAAATAGTAGCATGGTCAACTATAGCAGTTAGCAAGCACTCGCTACTCAGCGCGACACCAAGGTATACATGGTCTCAACGGGGAGTTGTTGAATTTTTCAAGAAAATTTAATGAACTCTTTTCAAAAATCGAAAATTTCTTTCCCGATATCTAAAAAATCTGTCCTTTTGGTAAGATATATGTGACAATGTATTTTAAATAACTTATAAAAAAATAGGCAAACAACGAGATCTGAAATGATGCGGAAAAAAAAAATCACAATTGCATGTGATATCCGCACGCTTTAGTCTCTTGCACTGTACACATACATTACCTTGCCCAGCCCCATCCCATGGCCCTACTGCCAGACTTCTCCTCAGTATGACGCCATATATCATGCTCATGCGATATTTTTTGACACAGTTTATAATAATTATCATCTTTAAAAATTGTGATATGAATTTTCAAAGCCGTATGCAAATATTTACAAATAACGGCGATTTTAAAACCCTTCTCTCACTCTTGCGGCTGCAAAGCGACCCTGCTCAAGGCTCACGCACGTGTTGTGCTGTGCACACTGCCCACTGCCCCGAGTTGCTTCTTCGCGTACAGACAACGCAAACGCCTACGTGATTTGTTCACGCTCTTTTTTGACATTTCCCATTGAGTTTGTTACATCTATATATGTGGCATGAAGGGGGCTGGAACAAATGCTTTTCCGCTCTTATTAGGCGTGCTGAGTGCAAATGGTCATAATAAAGTTTTTTCGCCAGGAATCAAGCCTTTCCAATGATGTGTTGTTTCGATGTTGCAAACACGCCAGGACACAACACACCCGTAATGTCAGGTACACTTTTCAAAAAAATACTTCCCAGTTCAAAAAAAAAAAGGAACATCTTAAGGAAATGTGTCTCAAGGTTTTATCTCATAAAGAAAAAAATAATTTTCAAAACACTGACAACATACAGCGCGAAAAAACATCAAAGACGTCCCCGCTATCAACGCTCAAAAAGTGAACCCAATATCTTGATGCGTGCATGAAATACCGGTTTGCGCAAAACTAGGTGGGGGTTTTTCATCAATTCAGCCTCAAGAAAATACATTTTTCTTTCCCACAAGGCCTTGTGAGTTAATGGTTATTAAAAAAAACTGTCTTCTGAGTTGATTAAACCCAAGTTGTAGCAAATACAATGGTTTAGTTTTTAAATACTGTTATTTTCAAAATGTCACATTTTCCTCCATTTTCCCAATCCAATGACCTCATGAATCCACGTAATGACGGGCAATTCGAAGTGTACAAACTGGAACCCCCCTATACCAATAGGTGAATAATAATTTACATCCACATGTTTTGGTTGAATCAATTTTTTCTTTTGAAAAAAGCTGTAAACAAAGAAAACCAAACCATAAAATTTTCTTTCTTTGGAGTCAGTTCCGTATGAATGACAGTATCTAACCCCCTCAGATCTACCATCTATTGATTGGTTATTTAAAGGATGGTGTATATACTGAGGTAAGTAGCCAATCAGAGATAACCGTAATAAATAACCTAAGGTGCATACAGATATTATTGTTGTGTATTTTTGTGTACTTTACTGGGGTTAATGTATACTTGGTATTGAGCAATCAGAGATATTGTAAGACCTAATAGACCTCTTGGGCTTAAGGTCCGTTCATACTTCCCTGCACTGCAGTGCTGTGGCAAAATTTACTGCAATGTTCCGTCACTTTTCCTTCCGCTAGCAACTCCTAATGATTTACTGCAGGTCATCCCAGGTCACTGCAGGTCACGGTTGCAGTACGTTGCAGTAAACTTGGCGGAAATTTGGCATACTGCACACTGACTTGCACCCACTGCATCTTGCTGCATCGCCATAAAAAAGTTTTAACTTCGTTGGCAGTACTGGCATTGCGTTGCAGTACTGCAAGTGATTGCAGTGACCCTTTTGGTAGGCTGCAATTGCCGGCACTGCACTGCAATGCATTGACGTATGAACCGGACCTTAACCACTTTCCCACCTGACCTAGCACTAACCACAAATGCATAGGAGCCAGGTGGGAAATAAAAACCTGGTATCATACCAACTTGCAAGAGAATGGTAATTGTTTGGCAACAATAAATTGTACAACCAATACTTAATTGTTTTCAAAAGGAATTAGCAAATGATTGGATGAGATTGTGTATTTGGTTCAATAATTTATTTCATACCACGCACCTCCAATACCTGACCAAATAAAAAAAGGAGCGGCGTGTACAGTACGCAATTTTCTTTTATATATGCAAGGTTTAGTTTACGCGCAACCCTAAGTACATATGCTAAGGTGGCGCCCTGTTCATACTTAATCTGAAGAGACCTACTTCAAAGCTATTGAATTCCATAACCCTGTTTCTATATAATCCAAAAGTTTGAGCCCATTTTGTTATACACCTGTGCACAGCTTGACCTAAAATTGATCTTTATCATAGATTTTTTTGACCTTAGCTGACCGCACGTCGGTCTGTATTACTAAACAAGCATGGTAGAAAGGTAGAACTAGCTCTATTGGAATCAAATAAAATGGGAGACATTTATCTTCTTACAAGTTAAGAAGAGCAGACCCACAATAGATATTTTGTTGAACTGAATTGTGTCAAGGATGGCCATTTTTTGTAGTTTTTTTTTTTTTTTTTTTAAAATGCATTTTCTAAAGGTATTTCCTTTATGAATTTTAGACAAAGATTCTTTTTTTACAAGGTGTGTCAGATCAAAAATGTTTTCTAATCATTTACGTTGTAAGAAAAGAAAAGTTATGGTTTGAGATAGGTCTTAAGAAGCTAAATTTTGTGAGCTCCATTCCCATCTTGACTTTAAAGGTGGCAACTAGAGATTCATATATCAGTGTCCCTAAAAAAAATGTGAAATTTTTTTTATTGTTTAATTTTTGCCCAGATGTAAGGCTTTCCATCAAAATGTCCCCATCTGAAAGGATTAAGCTGAGAAATGTTTCTTTGGTACAAAAATATTTGGTGACATGTCTAATTTCGTATAGGCAAAGTACAAATTCGCCTGATGCTTTACTTAATATGAAGCAAATAAAAATCGCCCTTCTCTCTTTGGCAGACATTTCGTACAGCGAAATACAAGGTAAGAAATCTATATAGTGTCTAATCTATATGAAATACTATTATGACACAGTATTTGCTGCCTCAAAATCTCGTTGCACCTTAAGAAATGTATTTTTTTTTTTAAATAATAGGTGAACATGGACTTTAGCAAAAAGTTTTGGGGGTGGTTTAAAAAAAACATGTGTCTAATCTTACTTGCAAAATGTGATCTACGTTCAGAAGAATAACCATTTTATATTTTTTGTCTTTAAATGGAGTGTACTATCAGGAATCAACTGAAATTTGCAATCGTTTCTCCCCTAGAAAACTTGACCAAAAGTTGTATCATGAAAAAGTGCTCTGAGTTTTTGGAGTACATCTGACAATGATTCACATGCTTGGCAAGTTTTAATATTTGACATTAACCCTTCTAAACCTGTAGATCCATGTTCAATAGATTGTAACACATAATGTTGGCAAGTTTTGAGAGTGCATGTCAAACCCACTAACTTGAAAATTACACATTTGAATGTGCTTTTTCATATGCCTTTTCCCCAAATTTGGTGCATGAAAATGCTCACTAAATCCGTGAAATTTTTGGGGAAAAATGAACAGATTTGTATCTTCTTGCTTGCAGGGCCAATTTTTGAAGATTTCTAGCAAGTACCTTGTCAGAAAAAACAGTATTGGCGTAACCTGACTGAACTTCCAGTTTGTGGTAGAAAGTCAGGTCCACAATTCACTTTTTAAGTTTTGGTATTTTCCATGAACACAAGAACATGTGCTAGTGCTTTTGTGATTAACAAAAAGACTCTCAACAGATCTCCAGTCCCTAGAAAAAAACATGGTAAAAAATAATTCAACCTACATGATCTTGTTTGAGCCTTGTTGCATCCAATTGTTTGAGGCCATGTTCCAAAAGTTACTCAATATAACACAATCCAAAATAGAGAAAATCCTAGGAGGGAAGAAGCAAGAGGTTTTGTAACCCGAAGTCTAAAACTCAAAGCCAAAATGAACTTATTTGCTCATATTTGTGGATTCAAAATGAATTTTGGAGAGAAAAATGGTGGGAAGCCATATAACTTCTAGAAAACACAATATCAAGGTGTATATGAATTGCTCAGATTACTTAAAAGAAGGCCCCTAGCAGGTTGTAATTAGTGGTAATGGATGTTGTTATCATCTAAAATATTGTGGTTTGGTAAGAGCCAGAGGTGTTTCTAAGTCAATCCCATAATGCATTGCATGTGGCCTATACTGTACTAATCTCCTAAACCCATATCCTTACTAATGGTCTAAAGCTTTTACAAAGATAATGCAAAAAATTCCCAAATACTAGCACTGTGATGGTCTAAAATGAGTATAAACGTCATGATGTTTATGTGTTTGGAATAGGATTTAATGTGGGATCACATGACTTATTGAGGTGAAATTTGCCCAAACTGGTGCATTGTGGGGATTGACTCAAACACCCTCTGGGGTAAGATCAGCCATTGCATTCAAGTTGTGGTGAACAGAAAAGCTTCTGTATCAGTACAATTCAGTTCTTGTGCATGTGTTTTTTCCTAAACCTCTATGATATTGATGTCATCTTTATCTTGGTAAATATTACCGAGTCGAGTTCTTTTCAGTTTTGAGATAGTACTTTGGGGATATACTAATTGTATTGTGCAAAACTCACTAGATGCGATTGTCAAAGTATTTGAGAAATATGGGTTTGGTTACAGGTACCACCTTCTGGAATTACCTACATTACCCTATGGGCTTTTGTAATATACTCAAATACCCCCTCTGGTGTGCGCGCTCACATTCCAATGGTATGTCGGATGTCAACAAAATTTTGGAATTAAGAGGTATTTCCTCCAAAACACAGAAACATATATGTTGTACTCTTGTAAGATGTGGAGCACCTTTAAATTGGTTACTGACTAGCCCAATTCATTTTACATGCATTAAAGAGGACTTTACATTTGTAATAGTACTGCTTCCTTTCCACCAGTGTTTAAATAAAAAATCTCAGTGGGTTTTTTCTTGACACATTTCACTTTTTTGTACAAAACTGAATATTTTTTTCATGTTCTTATACCTTTGCGGCAATCCCGGATTTGCCTTTTAATGTAACTTAATGTTCTTACAGAAATGTTACCTACATTGTTACAAGATTATTTTGCTTCAAAAAGGAATTTAAAAAGCATTAGTCTATGATCACACTTCAAAATGAATTACAGATAGTGGTACACTATAACCCCATTAATGTTTGGATTGAAGGACTGGCAGTGCTTACGAAAAAAATGTTGCTGAGGCTATTTTTAATTTCCACTAGCCGAGCTGAGCCTAAAAAGCATCCACTCAAAAGGGTTTGCCTCCTTGCTACCACCCACTCACTCAAAACATGATGTGCAAGAAGAATTCGCATGTCCTTTGAACACTTGTTAATTCGATTTATAATGTGGGATTTGCTAAAATATATTAATGGAGAGGTGTAGGTTTGTGTTGTACATATATCACACACATGGTTACTATATATATATACTCATTTTTAAAAAGGGACATTTTCGGTGTTAATCAGAGTGATATTATTTATGGTCTCTGTAATGTGTGCTTCTCCTCAAGTTAGCTAGTCATTCTCAAATACGTGCCCTCTTAGTTTGAATGTTTGATTTGGCACAAGAGTTATTCAATTTACGTATAAAATTTTGATTGTATATCATGCAATATACCCGCCCAAATAGTGATCCAGGCTTGATCAAGATATAAATGGGTTACTTAATTGATGAACAGTTTGATGGGAACAAATTTGGGAAAGGACCCATTTTAAGTGTTCCTTGGGAACACATGGTCTGTTAGAGACCATGGATTGGGAACTCATCACACATAGTCGCAGCCCCAACTGGGGATCGAACCCATCACCCGAAAGGGCCGGGGAGAGTTTTGCCCGATTCTCACTTAAGTATGGTTAAAACAAATCAGATGGGGGACAAGAAACGACGATGGTGCATTTATAAATTAAGAAATAAAGGGTGATTGCAGTATCGTTTATGGGCGAATATGTGCCGAGTTCGGAAAAAATAAATAATAGGACGAGGAGCAGCAGTCCATTATTTTATTGTTTCCGGCCGAGGATATATTATTCGCCTAAATACACTGCAAACCCTTTATTTCTATTCTATTACCGCAAACCCATGTATAATGTAGAAAATATATTCGCGCCACATTATTGCAGAATATGTGCAGTAACTAGACCATCAAAATGCTGCCTTTCAATAATGGGCAGCATAGGTAATAGAATAGGAATTATACATTATCAGATTGCTGATTTTATCACACTTTTGGAATCTACTACTGTGTATACCATCAAATTCAAGTTTTTCTTAATATCTGAATGAACCTAATTGTTGGACATAATACTGAGATCATCACATTTATTTACATAATAATCAACTGCTTATAAGTAAAAATTTAACATCCAAACCTAAGCCTTGGCATCTTCTTTTAGCTTATTTATGTTCCGCTTTTGGCAGAGTAAGAATATACTGAGGTGGAATATTTTTCATTGCATTTTGTTTGCCTGTATGAAGATGAGACTGACACACAAGTGCCTCTTTTGATTTTAATTGTTTATTATTGAGCACCTAATTAATTAGCAAGCGGCAATGCATCCGTTTCTGCTACGGATTGAATGTAGTTTTCTTCCCTCTAATACTTGAGTAAGTCATGGTACAGTGGGTGTCAAATAAATTACCCTAAAAAAGTGCTCATTTCAGATCTTTAATATGCATTTATGCAAATTCGTGTTTAAGTAATTATTTGTTAGTTTCAAACAGCAAACCCCATTGAATTTGAGTCCCAAATGGGGACGGATTGTCCCTTTATAATAATCCTGCTTTTTGTTTGTAACAGAGCAAAAGCATTTTCATGTGTGCGGTCACCAAATCTCTTTCTCTCCCCACCAAAAATGAAAAAACCGCTTTCCTTCCTGAAGGATTTTTCCATAAAATTTTTGCTCTATTAGGAGAACAAAAATACATTTTACTTGCTGAAATAAAAAAAAATAAAAAGTTACTCTCAGAAATGTCATTTAAAGGTGGTTGTGTTTCCGATTTATGTGTATAGTGTTTCTCTACTTGAATACATCTGAGAGCCTGGCACTTGCACCATACACCGCCCATCAGTACCGTGGGAACCAACTTGCGATTTTGATGGCAGACGCTATATGCATTTTGCAAAGAAGCCCTATTCAATACGTGCTAGTAGAAGGCACACATCACCAAAAAGATGGACCACTCACTCCATATTTGACTGTTGCATTTACACCTGAAATGGCTATTACTGTGTGTCTAATGGCGAAAAATTAGGAAACGATTTTTGAATATTAACAAATAGCGTGATGTTGACTTATGTTGGTAGTAGACTAATAATGCCTGATTCATAATGCTTTCATTCATATTGTCAAAACTAGGTTTTTCGAAGTTGAACGCTCCTTAAAAGCTCAAAAGCCATTTGTGTTAACTGGTAACTGTTCACATAGAGTAAAGAATAGGAGGGGGAGGCAGTTGGGGGGCACATCCAATATTAAATACACCTCCTGAATATTGCATGAACATAATCATGCCATTTAATTGGCTGATTCCTATTACGCGTGCTATTTCCCTGGAATAGATTGAACTTTTTCCCTACAACCTCGTCCCCAGAGTCAAAATGAGGTTCTAGTAATAAAACAATACTACATGGTTTATATCGGGAAATAGGGCACACTATTTTCCTTGGTTACTGGCTACGTGCCTATCACCCCTCACCCTTTCGGTTTCGGGGTGATAGGTCCCGTAGCCAGTTACCTCGGAAAATAGTGTGCCCTATTTGCCTCTAACCGTAGTATTTTGTATATTGTACATTGACTGCACACATTGTCACAATTTTACACGGCAATATGAATGGCATAGATTTCCCCGTACTTCGCTCATAGTTCACCTACATACAAGATTACCCCTCATTTTTAGCTCAGCATACGTAGTATCAAGGCTATGGGTATGCTGTGTTTTATTCTATCTATTCTATCTATCATAACTTCTCGTGTTAGATTATCTATGGTTTTCAGCGTGCATTATTTTTCACGAATGCACTTGGCTCTGTCAGATAATGCAAGGGTCATCAGATAATGTACGGGTCACATCAGATAATGCACGCAGGTCCCCACAAGTCACAACTCCTGTTAGCTACTAGAAAGTACCGTCAATCATTTGATAACGACCTTACTGCTCAATATCAAGTAACATACCTACATCGTATATATCTCCTCGAAAATACCCTCTAAACGACTTAGTCGCACAATCTATGGTGTCAGTCTCACTTAAATTAGTGTGTTGAAAAAATATTGGGTTTCTCGTTTAAAGTATCAGTTGAATGCACCATGCGCAGACCTTCCAATATGTGATTTTTTAACTGTTTTCTTTTCCGAAACCGCGTATATCCTTAATTAACTGATAACAAGCTTTTTTACTCTCAAAGGACGATAACGTTTGACTTTAAATATTGACTTAAGATAATAAAAATTTCTTATGTATAATTTGTCAAATTAGAAAGCCTTTCAGAAAGTTTAGCTGCTCTACTGAACTTTCCCTCCCTCTGTGGCCCACTCAGCACAGATTTGATGGGCGCACCAATAAACCAAACGCACGCGCTGGGCTTTAAAGCGACGGCGTTTTTAACAACACTCGCGGCCAAGATTGGCATACATTTGACGCGTGCGTACAAAGTGCGTCATGTTATGACTCAACTGCAAAAACAAAAAAAAAAAAAAAAACAAACGAAAAAGTAGAGACATGGACTATATCATGTTGCTATATAATAGTAGGCCCAGTGAGAATTAAGTGTACTTCAAGAAAACCAAATTCACAAAATAAAATCGTTTTCAATGCAGAAACCAGTCATTTTTTGTACATACATGTCTGCGTTGGTCTTTAACATCTAACACAGTGGGCATTGGAATTGGTAGAAGAAAATTTATATGCATTTATATTCAAATCGTCACTGATGGGTTGTTTTGGAAAAAGTAATGGCAGTGCGAAAAGTCTATATCTTTCTTTCAATTTTAGTGACG
>JAMKCH010026096.1:0-23024 GCA_023653785.1 Ophioderma brevispina
TGGCCGGTCCAACTAAACCTGAGATGTGATAATGGTAGTAACTTACGTATGTGTATCCAATGTATCGTTTACATTGTTTACTGTATTAAGGTAAGGTTAATGATAACCAGGACTTGGAGGTAAAATCAAGTAGCATAACTATTGGTATTTATTTTTTGAAATTGCCCTGGTTCTCAGGAAATGCCCCCTGGTTCCTGCCTATTCCCAGGGGACCAGGAGCACTTTTTACAAAATTGCCCCTGTTGCCGCGGGCTTTTTTGAGGCCCTTGCACAGTATTAGCCAGGTTTTGTTTATTTTAGAAATTGATAGCACACATGCCTCAAATTTTGATTCCTTCCACATCTGTTGTGTTTGTGATAAAATATCATAACGTAATCAATTTTCTGGCTGTCGAGTCAGCACAAAAATTACAGCTTTTGACGTAATTTACATCATGACCTTCTCTATACCAGCATTGGCATCAATGGTGTAAGTGATAATGTCAGTATTCATTTGGGAAGCCTCAAAAACCATTGGCTAAGACTAGGTTTGTTTCGGATTTTATTGAAATGTTTTTTCTCTGCCAGGCAGAAGATAATCCTGAATTACCAAACCCTCATGCAAGTGTACTCAGTGTCTTTAATTGTGTGTATACAAGCCCTCTATTGGTACACTGTCCCGCTGTTACTGATACTGTTTGTTGAGTTCCAGAGAAGTCTCATATTCCATCTGGCCATGGTCAGTGATATACATACCCTACTTGCACCACAGTTATAGTGACATTCCCTGCTTGCACTAATGATACTATTCCTAAACTAAAGGTAGCTATGTACAGTTTTTCCTGATTGGCTGGGTCAGATTGCAAAATCTTGCTTGACATGACACTGAGAATGACTTCTATAGCCAATTTATATCCAAAATACCTGCCAATGTTATAATATACACTTGGGGGTACAGAATTACATTGTTTTGTATGTATATTTTAAGACTGATAGCATGGAACTATTTCATTAAGCAGACTAATATTTCATGTGTGGTAACGGCACAACTTTGTACACAATGTATGACAGGTATTAATACACAATAGTGATTTTGGCCTTTGCACTAGATATAAGTTTCCTTAAAAGGGAAGTATGGTAAACTGAAGCTTAGTGGGTGTTCCATGCATTGCGATTTCTACTTCAAAATAATACCAGCTGTATCATAAAAATACATGGGGGGGGGGGGGGGGACGAATTTCTTTTGGTTTCACAATAAGGTTTTGATTATTATTATTTGATGCCTTGGCATCGTATCATTACAATTAGTGTTCAAACTCAATTTGTTGTTACATTTCCAGCAAATTGTGCACTAAAATGCAGACGATTGTCTTTTTAAGGACTCGTCCTGTTTGTTGAGGTTGAACATGTTCAAGAATGCATGATTTTGAAATTTGTGGACATTTTTTTTTTTAAATTGTGAGTGACTGTAGTCACCTGACCTGGACACTATCTCCTCTGATACAATTTATCTGATTGGCTCATTATAGGACCAACCATTAGAGAGCCCATCAATCAACTCAAGTCTAATAATCCAGGGGGTATAACACGATCTGCTCGATTTGGTCATTGGAAATTTCCAACGGCATTAGGGGAACTGCTACGTGCATTACTATGGCAGTCTCTTCTCGGTGATATTCAAAATCGTCTCTAAACCTTTGTTCAAAAGTTCGAAGTAATATCGTGATGATTTAAGTAAAAATTATAACGTCAACTCAGCCGAGGTTAACCTCGCGGTACATTTTCCAATAACGGTCATTTAGATTAAATTTCGTGACCAGGCCAAGCCTTAGTCAAGTCTGTGGGTGACCGTTCGATAGATGTAAGAGCGCCCTCATACTGTTAAGTCTTTGAATAAGACTAACACTTGGATTACGCTGAGGTTTTGATGTCATTCTGTTGCTGTTTAGGTTTTTGCATGTCCTCCCCCCCCCCCCGAAATAATCCTGTGTATTCTCTGTGTAACCATACCAGCATTCGTACCGTATCCCTGATTTTGCTCATTACTGATATACCTGCCAAGTAACCAATCAAAATGGTCTTAGATTGCTGATAGGTGCAGGTAGTGCCCAGGCGGTAAGCTATTTTGGTGTGATGATATCAGGGACACAAATTCTCCATTTTTTTTGTTAATCTTGCTTCATAATTCTGCATTATTTTCAATTTGCCTGTTTGCATAATTGCAAAGTTCTAGTTACTATTGGATTGAGTATTTATTCCAAAATACATTTTGACAGTTTTATTTAAGATTGATTCCTGTATCAAATCAAATCAAGTTTATTCTATAAAAGTCAACATTGTACTTGCTATCACCAGAAAATATGAAAATAGGAAATCTATGCTCTCATTTATCAAAATGGAATATAAAAGAATGGATTTAGGTAGATTTGTTTACACAAAAATTTACTATTTTTCACAATTTTTTTTTTTTTGGTAAGACCACATTATATATAGAATGATACCACTTGCATATGTTCATAACTCTGATGATTTAAACCGTGTTGAATGCGCCCGAATGTCTGCAGGTCAATACATTATCCTCAAATTAAAGTACTCTACATAAACCTCCTCAATTCTATGATACCCAGTAGTTTCATGTAGGATTGTTGATAAATCAGAATGACAGGAAATAGTTAAATTGGGGATTTTCTGATATGTCAATGTGCTAACCAGTTTGTCCCCTGGGGCCTGCGAACGAAACTGTGTGTCCAGATCGGGCAGGGGGGGGGGGGGGGTGGAATTGCCCAGAGATCGGTTTGTGAGTTCCACCATTTACTGAATATGTTGTATGAAAGCTTATGTGTCCAGATTGGGGGTGTCCTGATAACCATGTGCGAGAGTGGTTTTGGTGATTCCACACTTTTAACTTGAAAAACTGTGTAGGAAGCTTATGTTTCCATATTGGGCCTGGATAACTCATGTCCAGAGATCGGTTTGTGATCCCCTAAGATCGGTTTGTGATCCACCACTTTACTTAAATACTTTTTGTAGGAGCGTGTGTGTCCATATTGGGCCTGGATAACTCATGTCCAGAGATCGGTTTGTGATTCACCACTTTACTGAAATACGTTTTTATGAAGCTTTATTTGTCCCCAGATTGTGCCTGGATAACCTCTGTCTAGAGATCGGTTTGTGACCACCACTTTACTGAAATGCTGTTGTAGGAAGCTTATGTGTCCAGATTGGGGCTGGATAACTCATGTCTAGAGATCTGTTTGTGAGCCACCACTTTACTGATACTGTCTTGTAGTAAGCTTGTGTGTCCAATTGGCCTTGAATAACTCATGTCTAGATATCGGTTTGTGATCCCCACTTTACTCGAAAACGTTGAGGAAGCGTGTGTTCCAGATTGGGCCTGGATACTCATGTCTAGAGATCGGTTTGTGATCCACCACTTTACTGAAATGCTGTTGTAGGAAGCTTGTGTTTCCAGATTGGGCCTGTGGATAACTCAGTCTATAGATCGTTTGTGATCCACCACTTTACTGAAATACTGTTGGAGGAGCTTGTGTGTCCAGATTGGGCCTGTATAATCATGTCTATATATCGGTTTGTGATTCCACACTTTACTGAAATACTGTTGTCGGAACTTATGTTTCCAGATTGGGCCTGGATAACTCATGTCCAGATATCGTTGTGATCACGCACTTTAACTGAAATCCTTGTAGGAAGCTTATGTTGTAGATTGGGCCTGGATAACTCATGTCTAATATTTGGTTTGTGATCCACCACTTTACTGAAATACTTTTGTAAGAAATCTTGTGTGTCCAGATTGGGCCTGATAACTCATTCCAAGATCGTTGTGATCCACCACGTTACTGAATCTGTTTAGGAGCCTTGTGTGTCCAATTGGGCCCTGGAGAAACTCATGTCTAGAGATCGGTTTGTGATCCACCACTTTACTGAAATGCTGTTGTAGGAAGCTTGTGTGTCCCATTGGGCCTGGATACCGTCATGTCTAGAGATCTTTTTGTGATTCCCACTTTCCTGAAATACTGTTGCCAGGAAGCTTTTCTGTCCTCAGATTGGGCCTGGTAACTCATGTCTAGAGATCGGTTTTGTGGATCCACACTTACTGACATACTGTTGTAAGGAAGCTTATGTTGGTCCAGCTTGGGCCTGGATAACTCATGTCTCGAGATTGGTTTGTGATCCACCACCTTACTGAAATACTGTTGTGGAAGCTTGTGTGTCCCGATGGGCCTGGATAACTCCTGTCTAGATGTCGGTTTGTGATCCACCACTTTACGAAATCTGTTGTAGGAAGCTTATGTGGTCCCGATGGGCCTGGATACTCATGTCTAGAGATCTTTTGTGATCCACCACTTTACTGAAATACTGTTTGTCGAAGCTTATGTGTCCAGTTGGGCCCTGGATACCATGTCCTAGAGATCGGTTGCGCTCCCCACTTTACTGAAATACTGTTGTCTTACGCTTGTGTGTCCAGATTGGCTGGATAACATGTCTAGAGATCGTTTGTGATCCACCACTTTACTGACATACTTTTGTAGGAAGCCCTTATGTGTCCAGATGGGCCTGGATAACTCATGTCTAGATATCGGTTTGTGATCCACCTTTACTTGAAATACTGTTGTAGAGCTTTGTTGTCCCAATTGGGCCTGGATAACTCATGTCTAGAGATCGTTTTGTGATTTTTCCCCCCCCTTTACTAATACTGTTGTATGAAGCTTGTGTGTCCAGATTGGCCTGGATAACCATTGTCTAGCGATCGTTTGTGATCCCCACTTTACTGAAATACTGCTGTAGAAGCTTATGTGTCCAGATTGTCCTGGATAACTCATGTCTAGAGATTTGGTTGTGAGTCCACACTTTACTGAACAATACTGTTGTCGGAATCTTATGTGCCAGATTGGGCCTGGATAACTCATGTCTAGAGATTGGTTTGTGATCCACCACTTTACTGAAATACTGTTGTAGGAAGCTTATGTGTCCAGATTGGGCGGATAACTCATGTCTAGATATCGGGTTTTTTGTGATCCACCACTTTACTTCTTAAATACCTTTGTAGGAAGCTTGGGGTGTCCAGATTTGGCCTGGGAATAAACTCATGTCGAGAGATCGGTGTTGTGATCCCACCACCTTTACTGAAATACTGTTGTAGGAAGCTTGTGTGTCCAGATTGGGCCTGGTAACTCATGTATAGATCGGTTTGTGATCCACACTTTGAACGCAATACTGTTGTAGGCAGTTGTGTGTCCAGATTGGGCCTGGATACTCAATGTCTAGAGATCGGTTTGTGATTCACCACTTTACTGAAATACTGTTGTCTGAAGCTTATTTGTCCAGATTGGGCCTGGATAACTCATGTCTCGAGATTGGTTTGTGATCCAACATATTACTGAAATACTGTTACGTTGAAGGAAGCTTGTGTGTCCAGATTGTGCCTGGATAACCCATGTGCAGAGATTGGTTTGTGATCCACCACATTACCGAAATACTGTTGATACCATGACTTTTAAAGGTGCAACGAGAGATTTCACATATCAGGTGTCCCTTAAAACCTGAAAGCACTGATTTTTACCATGATGTAAAGCATTCCATCAAAAATATCCCTATATGAAAGGATTGAGCTAAAAAATGTTTCTTTGGTACAAAAATTGTGAAATTTATAATAAGCACTGGTTTTTGCCCTGATGTAAAGCATTCCATCAAAAATATCCCTATCTGAAAGGATTAAGCTAAAAAATGTTTCTTTGGTACAAAAATTGTGAAATTTATAATTTTGTATAGGAGCAAATACGAAATTCAGCCTGTTTTTATGTAATATAAGCAAATCAAAATCACCTTTTTCTGTCTTTTAAGACATTTCTGTAGCCAAATACAAGGTAAGAAATGTTTTGAATGTCTAATCTACATGAAATTATTATATGACACAATATAAGGGTGCATCAAAATCGCTTGTTGCACCTTTAACTACAAAAAGAAATGGATGGGGAAAATGCTGCTATTTGAATTGGTTGGTTGACAAACTTTAGTAAGACGTACAGTGCAAGTGCAAGAAGGTTGTAAATGCAATAGCTGCCATGTAATACATCTGTGTGCTGTCATGTATAATGTTAACTGAATTTATCTTTCCTTGAGTCAGTGGCTCTTGAAGTGGTTCTTTAGGTGACTGTGTCACCTGAAGAACCATTTCAAGAGCTAGTGACCAAAGACTTGGCATAATAGTATGTTTGATGGGAATTTCTAACAAATGGCAGCTATTGCACTTAAGACCTTGTTGCATTCACTTGACGATACATCACTTGGTGCAACTCTGATAAGAAGTATGAAAAGAACAATCAGGCAAAATTTGACATTCTTATCTCAAAACATGTAAAAAATACTAAAAGCACTCAAAATGTTTTAAATAGCTTTTGCCTTGAAATCAGGTAGCTCAAAATACAAGGAATATCCCCTTTTCAAGCAAAAATATCTGGGGAGAAGAGAACTTAAATCACTCATACAAAAAATTAACAAGAGCTTGCTCAACAAGAACAACAAAACAAAAACTTCAAACAAGTGAACTCTAAACAGAAGTTTCTTGCATGTTGCAAATAGTTGATAAGTTGCGATCATCTTTGCCTGCCTTATTAACACTTTCCCACAAATATGTGCTGATAATTGATTGTTTTTGTGAATATTTAGAGCTACCATTAAGTCCCAGATGCCTGCCCATCCTGCTTAAAATGGGTTGCTTACAGTAACTCAGTTTCATTTAGTAACTCGGTTTCATTAAATGTGGCTATAGTTTGAATGGATCAAATTGGTTCACAGCTTGAGTGTCTGAGATCCATCTTAAAGTTTGACGCAATTCAATGCGATACCCTTTCGCTCACCAGTCACCTTGTTTTTGTACTATTACCAGGTGGGTTCTCACCTCTCTCGTCACCCTCTACGATGCTACATAATAAGATCCACAGTCCATCCAATATCCATAGCAACCAGTCGCCTAGCAACACCACCAGCGAGGAGGCCGCCACACTCAGATTACAGCAGTTACAGAGGGAAAGGTAAGTTGAGGAGGGTGCATATGTTGGTGTTTCAACACCATACCCCACAGTCAGTCCTGAGGTCACAGTGACACAATTGATAACCGTAGAAATTGTTGTACAAGGTCAGAAGGCATGGATTTACACAAAAGACACGCATCCTTGCTCTTTGTTTGATTCCCCACACAGGTCTGTAGTGCAAATCATTGATGTTTTTCGCCATGTTAAAGTATAGGGAATTCATGTTCAAACTGGCAATCTATGAACTAACCGTGGTCTTCGCTTTCTCAAAACAGATACAGCTTCACGTGCACAGACTTTTTTACAGATAAGATGTCCCTTTATGATTTGGTCAACTTTAAAATGATGTGGGGCTCTTGAATTTGTCAAGACCACGCATTATTTAAATACAATTTTTTTCACTTTTCATCCTTGTTTTTCAACCCCAAAAATATCGTTATAATTATAATTATACCATCTGAGGTATGAAATAGACTTTTAGCAACATTTCTGCAATATTTGTAAAATGAAGCAACGTATTTACGAGCCCCAAAAACGAAGTTGTTTCAAACGTTTTCTACCAACTGGAGAGGTCAGCGCTGCACCATTGTTTTCATGTGAAAAAGAAAATAAAGCATGCCAGCGTGACCTGCTGTCTGACTGCCCCAGTGATATTTTCTAATTAATATATGTGACATATACATTGTGTAAGGTGATATGAAATAGGAAAGAAGCTACAAAAAATCCACAGGTGCCTTGAGGTGGGCAGAATGCTCACTATAGTGCGAGTAATAAATTCTTGGCCATGGTACACTCATGCAGCGCGGCCCTTTCATGGCAAAGGGCGTAACTCGAGTTACACCCTTTTGCCTTGAAAGAGTCATCCTGCAAAACAATGCATTATGGGATACTTATTTTAAAAAAATATTTTTAGCATTATTTAGGCTCAACATTTTTTTTTTTTTTTTTTTTTTCCACAATGCATTGTTTTTGCAGGATGACCCTTTCAAGGCAAAAGGGCGTAATTCAAGTTACGCCCTTTTGCCATGAAAGGGCCGCGCATTGCTTGTTGCGTGAAGTGCGTCTACGTGCACCCTAGTGGTGCGCCGTTTTGGCGGGAAACGGGCGTACCTAGTAACTTGGCCAAGAAATTATTACTCCAGCTATAGTTTTTAGTTTTCTCATCATAGTGCGTCTTCTGAAAATCAAAACACTACAGGCGCGAGGACATTTTTCATCAGTCTAGCTTACTTTCACCAACAGTGTGAGAAGTCTTAGCTTTCTGTCACTGTCTGCAAGAATTCGTGCATCTGCTGTCGTCTTACTTCATCATACTTCAAGTTTGTAAATTGTAAAGCTTGTCCAGGATGGAAGATTGCATTCTCCAATCACAAGCAGCATTGCACTGTGCATGTGTTCAAAGTACATATTATGCTCCATGTTCTCTGAACACTGTTGAGTGGCATTTCATATCTAAAAAAGCTCTGCAGTGGTGAATAAGATTATGCTGTTTCCTCAACACTGCTCAGAGAACAAGAGTTTGATGAGTACCTTTAATAAACTATTCTATGTTCGTTCTCAAGATAGAAGGTAACCTGACTGCATTTTTGTAGGTTGTGCAGCCTTTAAATACTTAGAGGGGCTTAGCAGTTAATCTTATGCCTGTATTTATGCTTTTTGCACTTAAAGTGTGCTTATCTGGTAAAAGGAAATTTGACAATTCTTTAACATGAATGTAGACACACACACACACACATCATGATGTTACCCTCTGACTAGAGACCAAACAGTATAGTATTCAGAAATTTGACTTTCAGCCAAACTACAACTAGTGAGGCTAACATGTTGCAAGACTGTTAGTTGCAATACACTTCTTGGCTTCCAATAGTACCTATCTAGACCTTGGTAAGTATCAAATTAACAGGGTCTCAAAGATAGAGAAAATTGACACAGGATAGTGCAAACACAACAGACGGAAAGGTGTAATACTGAATGTAATAAACAGGACTTTATTTTTTGGTTTATATAGACAGTCACATCAGGCTATTAGTATCACATGCTCATTATACTCTGGCTCATAATTTCTTGGACAGTTTAGAACGTACGCCCGCTTCCCTGCCAAAACAGTGCACCATCGTGTTGCACATAGACACAGTACACGCAACAATCAACATGCGTGTTTGTTTTGTCCAAGAAATTATAGTCTGTATTAGATACCTGCCTGTAAGGTTTTTACCTCATGAATTACTACCTTCTATTTGTTGCATGCTGGTTTTGTAGAGAATAAAGGTATGATTTTGAGAACCGGTACTCTCTTTACGACGAATTGAAACCAAAGCGATACCATTATATTTAAAGTGGAAGAATGAGGCCGGAGGCTGAGTTCTTCCATGCAAAAATGGTGCCGCCGGTTTCAATTGTGGTAAAGAGAGTACCGGTGCCCAAAATCATACCTTTATTCTCATTCTTAAACAGCTTTATCATTTAAGGTCATCTTTAACCCAATTTCGTGATACATTACAAGAAAGGACTGCCACCACCCAGTGACAACAATCGAACAACCCGTTGAATGCAGTGGTCATACGCAACGAGAGGCAAACGTAGCAAAACGCGGTATGACGTGAGCGCTTCAACCTAAAAATAACGTCAATACGCATCGGGCACTACCTGGGTTCAATTGTCGAATTGAACCCGGGCATCAGCCAATGAAATTACTTACATTTTCACAGCTATTTAAGAATTAACTTTCAATACAGGGCCTGACGGAACCCTCAAAAGATGAACAAATGGTCAATGCAATAATCACATTGCGTAAAAACAACCATGATTCATCATGTGGTCTTGGTACACCAGAGACCTATACTAAAACCCCCACAGGAAAAAGAAAACAGCACCTGAATGGGCATGTATCCCACCCACACCCAATGAGTCCACTCCCTACAAGCCAAACTTGAGATGCAGTACATTGGTACAGGGGTCTCAATAATGGTGTATCTTCTTAGGAGATTCAGAAATCTGAGCTTGTGTTTTGCAAGATGCTTCTGATTAAAAGACAACCATTTTGAAGGGGCTGTGTTATGAAAGCAAAGCCAAGCCCAATAGAGTAATGTAAATTGATACAAAGTTATAACCTTAATGTGTAGGATGACTGACAATAAAAATCACTGATCAACTCCCACCCCAGAAATATGAAGCAACCAGATATCATACTACTCCACAGCTAATGACTAACACATGGCTACAGGCAAGTTCTTCAAGTGTTTTGAATGGAGTGATTTAGTGGTGAGATTTGTGTGTGCAATATTCCTCCCATATGATATTGGTCATTAACCTGACCAAAAAGCCTCCCTCTCCTCTGTGTGTAATTAACCTGATGGTAGCCTGTATATTAGGGGGGAAATGGCATTATTTGAAATTGGCAATCAATATTGTGGTTTTCACTCATTACTAGCTATTTTGTTATTGTTGCCCTGAATAGGTAAGTGACCCAGAAACAACAATAATTGGAGAAATATTTTGACACAATATTCAATACAAAATTTGTGATGTCTTATAGCGAGGGTCCAAAATGAATGCAAGACGAGGCCAACATACTGTGGAAGTAGAGGGTTTACATATCGAGGGTTTACTGCAAGAAGGCCTCATCTGCAATAGCTGCCATTTGTCAGTTGTGTTCTTATCAAGTGAGTACCTGCCAAAACTAACACCTGGCAGCATCCCTGGCAGCTATTGCAGATGGGTCATTTTTTGCCCTAAAACCTCTGTATTCATGAATGGTACATAACATCACTCGCCTCACTAAGGACACACAGAGTCTGTAGCCCTTGTAGTGGGTACAACACAGTCCTGACTAAATAATTTCACTTGGGTTTTAGTAATCACTTAGGTCCTGGGTACATGCTAGGTATATCCAGTTCAGAATCTAACTGTGTAATACATAAAATAGACAGCCTAAAGTGGAACATAGTAAACTGCTCAGTTATGAACTAATATATTACGTGTTTACTGCCCTCTGTTGGGGGTTTAGCAATCACTTAGGTCCTGGGTACATACTAGGTATATTCAGTTAGGAATCTAACTGTGTAATACATAAAATAGACAGCCTGAAGTGGAACATAGTAAACTGCTGAATTGTGAACTAACATTATGTGTTTACTGCCCTCTGTTGGGCTTTCTTGATAAAGGATGAAATGACCTCATTACTGATGTAGCTGAGTCTCCCTTCTATTCGAGCATAGTGCGATTTACAACCAGTGAATAATTTGTAGTCGTGAGTCTAGGCTGTGTGTATTTGTAATGGGGAGGCATTGAAAAGGGATTATGTTTGATACATTACTGATTCACATAATAATAGGGTTGAATTAGGTTAGTATTTTGAACATTTTGTTTGATCTCACGCTTGATTACAAATTGCTTGAGAGTTAGATTCATCCGTAACAAAATTTTAAAAGCTTGTGGTAGCAAAATTGTTAATAGATAAAGGTACAATTTGACTGAGTTAGTCAAGAGAGAAGAGAAGGAAATATTAAGAAATAACATGCACATTTTAGAATGCCTATTCGTTTCACTTGCATGGAAGAAACAATCCAAAGAAATGGTCATAAACGGCCTCGTAGAAACACGCGTTTGTTTATCACCTCCTATGAACCAGGGCTGCGATGAACTAAGATTCGGACTAATTAGAATGTATGCGCAGTGTTGTGTGTCGCTGAGTGATACTGCGCAACGAGGGCCAATGATAAAGGCTAAGCACCGGCAAGTGGCCCGGATGAGTAGACAGCCCTATAAGTGGGATTCCTCCTGTTATCACCAAATGCATTTTTCGTTTCCATTAACAAATATGGGTTTACAGAGTTACAATGCAGTGAATAACTTTTCTTTGGAGGTAGAAAATATTTGCAAATGGACAACCAACCACTCTTGCAAAACCTTATGTAGAAAATGATTGTAAAAAATCAGATTCCAACAATAAACTGACATGAACTGAAGGTTTCTTTTGATATTCACAAAGTTATTCTCATATTAAGTTGTTTCTCAGTAATTCACATAATTTGGAGGGTACTGAACTTGCTATTTGAGGTGGTGAGGCTTGGAAATTTGAACTTGCAATGAAGAGCATTATGTAAAGCTCTCTGAGATCACAAGAATAAAGGATATAATAACTAAAGATAACATGACTTGTCCTTGAGAAAATAAATGTTGTGGTGAAAGATTGTTTTAGATGGAGTTCATTTTTCATCTGGTGAAGAGTGTGTATGCAGTTGTCAGTTGCACCATCAAATCTTACACAGAGGGTGTTTTGAACCAATCCCATAATACATTGCAATGTACCTATATGGCACTGTACTCAACACATGTCAGTACTTAGGGATAAAGTGTTCTAAAAGTTTAAGAACCACAGGACATTTCATGACCATCCTAAAGATTCCCTACTTACTAAAGCTTTGTGGGTTAAAATGAGCATAAAAGTCAGTATTTTTATGCGTTAAGAATAGATTATTACATTATGATTATTACAGTGATGATCAAGTTACAAACAGTGTTTTTAAAATTAACAATCAATAATTTAAAATCAAATGATTTGTTTTCTCTTTTCCAATTTCCAATCTAAGGAGATATGGTAATGCTGTAGCACAATTCACACAATCTTAACACCCGGATATCTTCTGAAACAATCTGTCATCAAAATGTCAAGAATATGAATAGAAACCACTGACAAAGCAAGTCCAAATATATTAATTCACGAGTTTGAGTTGCAAATCATGTAACCTCAGGCCAACCCTTGAGTCGTTTCTACATACACGCTCTTGTACAGGGTACTTTGGATCCCATAAGTTTTCCTCTTGTGTTACATTAGTCATTCACGTTAGTTTGGTGATTTTGGGGGCACTTGGCATCATGCTTAGTTGATATGTTGCCCCATCTTCAGCTGTCAATTCTTGACTGGCATAATGAAACAAAAGATATTTTTTTCTGTATGAGTTAACCTGACATATTGGTGATGTTGGGAGGTAAGCTACAGTCTGTATACAATTCCCTTAATGTTATATTTAGACGACAGTCTGTATGCTGGATTGCAAATGTTGGACTAATTAGGATGTGATTACTACTACCTCTTAACAAGAGCAAAGTACTTCAAATGGATCTTGTGAACAACCAATTGGAACAGCAATTTGGGAGCAACTAGTGCGTGGTAACAACTGATCTGTGATTGAAGCCCGGGATTGAAGTTGTGATTGTTTGTAATATCTTGATCCTTAAAACCATCAGACCACTGAATCTCACAAAATCCCACAGGCATTGATTGTAGAAGTAACGGTGCACTAAGTCCCAGATGTAGCGATGACGTCAATCGAACCGTAAAAGGAACCAAAAACGATATGGGCAACGGAATTCACGGCCAAGCAGCGACACTGTCGTACATGGTATCCCCGTCCTGGACTGGGGCCCGAAGGGGGGGGGGGGGGGGGCCCTGTTCAAGACTGCCCCAAATTTCAGACTTTCTTCTTCCCTCTTCTCCTCATTCCTCACTGCACTCCCCGGAAAAGATGTGCCTTAGGGTTAATTTTTCTTTCTTGCTTGTTAGGTTTGTTGTTATAGAGTAACATTCACTATAGCTTGTAGCATCCACTTATTTACATTCATGTCTTGTATGTTCTAGTCTTTTTTGTTACCTTTGAGAGCTGGCTCCGTGGTACAACCCTCTCAGCATTGTAATATCACCCAGAACAGCTCCCTAATTATCGTGGGTTTTACAAGCAATTGAGACTAAGTCTGGTCAGGTTCATATAGTGGACACCCTAACGTTACATCAGTAAAAACAAGTAAATCTTCAATTTCTATATTTGTTATATGCATTAAAATGATGTACAACACGCATAAGTAAAACCAACATTTCTGAAGCTGAAGGTGTAAGGACTCTAGTATTTTTTCAATGTTGACGTTGATATACAGGTGTGCAAGTAAAACATTAGGTTGCAAAGAACCAAACAACACATTTTTTTTCACATAATAGGTTACTGTGATAAATCTTGAAGACAAGTAGAACCTGCAAGATAATTATATAGTCTATACAGGTCTTTCAATTTCAAACCTATAAAATTTGGTACATTCAGCTTATTGGCAAGTAACATACATGGTGGGGCCCACAAATGGACACATTTTTGGTAAAAATAGTATGGTTTATTAGGAAGTACAAAATGATCCATAAAAAACAGTAAGCATTGGTACTTCCTGGGAAATCTTCTGAAAGAATCATGTAAGTATATCTGATAGGTAACAAATTATTTTTGTACAGGTGTATTAAATGTAGACCTCATTGTAGAAACGATGCCCAGAATTTATTTTTAGCTTGTAGCATGATAATCAGACTTGTGGGCTGAGGTTCATCTAATTGTAAGAAATTTGATCAGTTAAAGTATTTAAGAATTTACCAGTAGTTACAGATGACCATACACTTTCGAATGGTAAACCCATACAGGGTGGTGTTCAAAATAACATCCATGTAATCTTTATAAAACAAATTATGTCATCATGATCGATGTGTGGATAAATTGGTCTTTGAATTCTTGAACGGCAATTCCAACACACTTGCTATTATAACAGTACATCATTTGAACAGCAATAGCTGGCAATCCTGTTTGTATTCGTTTTTAGTATGAAAATTACTGACCATCGTCACACATGCGAATAGGCTATCAAAATGATTAAATGGAGTTAATAGTACATTAATTTTAATTGGTACCTAATTAGGCATTATTTAACTGATGGATGGATAGTTAGTTGGTTATTTAATTTACTTTATTTTTGTTGACTTAAAGCATTTAGTTTGTTTGGGTAATGCTTTGTATAGTTTGAAAACGAATCGCACTACTTGCAGCTGTTGTTAAAGGGTTGTTTTACAAGCAGGGTACCTCTTGGCTAAACACTACATGTGACCCATAAGAAACAATTTCTACTTTTCCATAAATGGTACTATGCCAATTTTAAGACCACTAAAGGCACTACCGCTACAAGCTGCAAAAAACCTTTGAATGCCTTGATGTGACTAACAAAATATGTACATATGTGTGGAAATGCGTCAAAATCACTGTCTCATTCGATTTAGGCTATATTTGAGTAGATTCAGATCTGTCATAAAGAATATTGGAACACATTCATCATTCAGGAATAACATTTGGAAGCAAGGTGTAATTATCCAGAATTTTAAAAGAATGTGACACCATTTGGTACAATGTAGTTTCAATTTGAATTTAGTGGTAAAAGTCCGTCAAAAAATTCCTCTCCATTTTAGGCTAATAAAGCTTAAAACTAAATTTGCAGATTGATTTGTGATATTTGCTGTAGAATCTCTAGTTTATGTTCTATACTGTGTAGTAAAACCCTTGGTTGCTACCCATTCAGTTTTCCCTTTATATCACATGATCAATGTTAGAAGTCAAGTTTTCTGTCCAAATCTGTTCCTTTCCGAACATGAAGTTTCACTAACCATAAAAATGTTCTTGCAGACCTCACACCGGCCAAATTTTTGAAACATACTTGAATTATCTATAATACAAACAATTAATACTGAAAATAATCAAAGCACTTTGTTTTTTTACCCCCAAGTGTAGAAAGATGAGTTTTCCGTCAAAAACTGTCCTCTCCGAAAAAATCACATTTCATCAATCGTAAAAATTGTTCACCGAAGATGTGACGCCTAAAAATTTTGGAACTATACTTCTTGACTTGCCTACAAATGGCAAAAACACCAATATTGAAAAATAATAGTGACGACGTTATTGTTCACCCCAAATGAGAACAGCCGGGTACCGCTGATTGTAAAACAACCCCTAACGGTTAAATAAATCAAAGTTAATTATCATTAAATAGGGTTGATTTGATTTAAATACTTAGATTTTATAACAAGATATGTATGGAACCTGTGCAAGAGAAAAAGTATCCATATCACTAGTTGTTTGCATTTACAACCATAGGAAAAAATAGTAAGCCATGTCAAAAAATCCATTCCCATACCTTACACATGAGGCTGCCCCGCGTCTCCTGCACCGCCGCTCCTCCACAGTTGACTTTGTTGTCATTTTTTGCTTCATTACACGACAACGATAAAACGTATGTGAAAAAATAATGCATTTTTGAAAAGAAGAATAAATTAGGCTAAAATAATCCCAAATATGACAGTTGACAATTAATTTATCTTGTAGCACTTTGCTAAACCCCAAAAAGTTAGTGCCAATGTAACATCCTCCAAAAATTCAGGTGTCCCACTATACGAAACATGACCGTTATATCTGGGCAAGGACACAAACATGGTGGCCACGATGGAATTCAAACCACATATTAAGGTGACAACGAGAGTGTTGAGCCACCCAAATATTGTGTATAATAGTAATTTCATATAGTTTGGACACTCATATAGATTTATTACCTTGTATTTGGCTACAGAAATGTTTAACGAGAGAAAACGGTGATTTGATTTGCTTATATTTCATATAAAACAAGGCTAAATTTTTTAATTGCTCCTATACAAAATTAGGAATTTCACATTTTTGATACCAAAGAAATATTTCTCCGCTTAATCCTATCAGATGGAGACTGTAGGGTAAGAGTGTGCGCTTCCGATAAAAATTGTGGAATTTTTGCACCAAGTTACTTTAGCCTTGATACATCCATAAAATTGATGGAAGCACTCCCCAAACCCCCTTATGGACCCAGCTTGGGTTTCAAGGTTAACAGAGATCAAAATTTTAAAAATGTTTCTAAATGTGTTAAAAAGCACCAATGGTGTTTGTCTGGTCAAAGGATGCCAAAAGGTATAGTCCACTAGCTATGGCTTATCGTTCCGGAGTATGGGGTAAAAACTGTAAAAATAGTGATAAAGTGAATTTGTTTGTACATGGTAAAAAGTTAAAATTGCTTTAATTTCAGTTAATATGTGGTGCAATTGTTTCCTAGCTTAAAAGGATTGAAATAAGGAATTAGTTTGGTATTGTTGCTAAGTTTTCACGTTATCCAACAAAATAGGTACAGGTCAATAGAATCCAATAGCTGCCAAAGATGTGATTGTATCGCATTTTGGTTAATAACCGACACGTAAGATAATCATCAACATTCATATATTTCATTCTATGAGCTAAACCAACAATTTGAACCACATTTTACAAAAATTGGAGCAACTTGTAATTTTTGACCCCTGTACACCAAATACCGCCACCCTTTTACCATTTTTACAGTTTTGGCCCCATAATTCCTAACTATAGTCACAGGCAGTATAAACTATACCTTTTTGAATTCCTTGTAAAGGACCGACATCATGGTGTGCTTTTCAACACAATCGGAAATGAACATTTTTCCCCCTGTGTAACCTGGAAATCAAAAGGTGGGGGCCATGAAACGGTGTGGCAAGTGATTCATCTTTTTGATTATCATGTATAAAGTACTTGTGTGCCAAAATCACAATTTTATCCGGATTTGCACACTAACATAGATTGTTCATTTCATCCCCCACTTTTAGATGGGAATATTGCTGATGGAAAGCTTTACATCAGGGAAAAAATTAGTAATTTCGATTTTTTTTAGGGGCACCTGATCATGGAAATCTCTTGTTGCACCTTCTAACCGTCGATCACGAGTCCTGTGACATTTTTCCACTGGACCACACATGCTCTCAGGATGTCACAGAAAAGAACAACCGTAACCACTAGACTTTGCAATACACATCATTATTTCGCAAAGACATCATGTTGGATCATTTCTTCATATCCTAAGATGTCTTATCCCATTCACAGGGTGGATGGACGTTGATACTTTTCTAAGGTCAATTCTCCAGGATTGACATTCAAGTGACTCCGTAATGCTCCATGCTAAAACAATTTTCGTACCTCTGCCCAGGTATATTGAGTGTGCCGGGTCCAATAGTAAACATTCTGCATTGGTCCAATTGCTCTTGCTGTATTCATTGTGCTCAAACCATCTCAGCCTGTTTTGCTCTCAGGTTGTGATCTAAAGAATGTGCAGGAGATTATCAGAGCTGACTTTAGCCATGTTCACACGGTCACAAACTCCAAGGGTTTGAAACTCGGAGTGAAAATTTACTCCACTTATTTAACTTCACTTCATTGTGTCCAACGCTGGCCAAAACTTTGAAATCATCCTCCTGACCATTCTCCTCCACTTCTCATACTGTAGACCGTAGTCAACATACTGGAAGCAGTGGACTTCCGCGCGTGATATTCAAACACAGAATTTGACCTGCTGAAGGCACCAAGCTGATCAAAACAAGTTTTACCCGCATACTGTGTTCGTTCTCGAGGTTGGGGTACGTTCCATGACGCGACTATTGCATTGCTTAGTGTTTGGATTGCGTCACCTTTGTTCGCGTGCGTAAATGCTGCAATTCCAAGGTCGACGCGTGCGTTTCTCGGAGATGCAAAACCTAACACGGCAGTGACGTCACCCCCAAAATTGAGATCGAACAGAGTATAGACCATCGATAAACTCCTTAGTTTAAACCCCGAATGTATCGACACGGTCAGAAAACCCTAGAGATCACGCCAGAGTTTTGAAAACTCCAGTTTCAGTGGGTGGACACACCTTTTATAATTGACACTTGATGTGCAGATCCAGTTACTGATAGGGCACGTCATTATGTTTGTAGTCTGATGAAATTAGAGAGGGGAAATTACAAGTTTATTGGTATTAAAGGGATTAGAAGCAATAATGCGAGAGAATATAGAAAGATTTGGAATGCATTTGTTTTAACTTATAAATCAGGGAGAGTGTGTACGATTCCATAACTGCCTTGATGTAGAAACAAACCACCACCTAGTGAAAAAATGTAGTATTTGAGGAAATTTGTCAGACCGTTAGCCCGCACATAGACATACAGCGATGGAGTATCAACTACTACAATAAAAAGTTGATTGTGGTTTACACTAGCACCGAAGAAACAAAGATCATAATTGTTTGTGTTGAGGTCCAACTGTATTGATCATGGGGCATAATATCACGCTGAAATCTGGGATAGTCACCGAGAAAGGCTTTTTTGATCCTCAAGTCGGAATTTTGATCGCACGTATAGAAATTAAAGAATCAGATAAAAAGTATGCCTTGTCTTAATACATGGTTTCAAACAACCCCTGAAGGTTATGTTTGCATATCCATGCCAGTAACAAATATACAAAAATATGGGATTTTGATGATGTTTTCGATTTTTCGGTTTAGCAAATCGCTGGCTAATCCCTTTAATTTATAGGCCATCTCATATCCAGTGGAAGTGCCAGGGGGGCAATTTTTTTGGCAAAAATCAGCATTGTGAGGCTAGAAATCACCCAAAATTTTGGCAAAAAAGTAATTTTGGACCAAAATTGGTTTACATTCTCAAAATTTTTGGTTTTTTTTAAAAAAAAAATTTCACTTTCCCCCATTTGACACCCTCCCCACCTCCCCCTGCCCCCCAGTGGGTCATATCTCATCTCACGTACAACCATCCGTTGGTTACTTCAACTTCTAGGTCTAGTTACTACTATTATTACTTTGGAATTGTATTTTTGTGAAAATTTCATAAATCTTGCAACCAAGTTTTTCTAAATCAAAATTGGGTATTAGGATTCCAAAAATCATGGGTGTCTTTTTACAATGTGTTCTTGATGTATTCTAGGGGGCAATGTTTATACATGGGGTCAAATTATAAAAGGGGCCAAAATGTGTTTGAAAGTATACCACATGTTATTCAAGTATTACAGAAACTGGTACTAAGTTTGCCATCCTGAGGGTTTCGTGAGAGGTTACCAGGCAAAACGGTTTTCAAGTTCACAACACTGGGGGTAAACTTCAAATTCAACAACTGTTTGTTTTAAAAAAAAAAATGGTGCCAAATTGTTTCGGCCTTATACTATTAGAAGCCCAATATACATGTCGTGTTGTCAATGACGTTTTGGTGATAATTAGAGGGCAAATATAGCCGTTGTCCACAGGGTCCTATGGAGACCACTAATCAAATCGTAAAAACTGTCTTCACTTGTAAAGATGAACCACAGCAGTCTATATACATTTTTCTTATTTAGTATGATGACCCGCAATGAAACGATTTTAAACTCGAGTTTCAACAAAAAATCGACCATTCTATACATAATGACTCTTTAACTTTCTTGAGCCTATGTACTAAACAATAAAGTCGTAATATGGCAAACTATACCTTTTTAGAAACCTTAAGATCTAAACGAACAAATTAGTGTAAATTTTAAAACAATTTAACACTTTTATTGTGTACCCCTTACAAATTTGCCCCCTATACAAACCCAAGAACCTTTTAAAAAAACTGACACCCATGATTTTTCCAGATTCTCCATTAAATTCTGTATTGGACAAACATTGGTGTCAAAATTGTTATTGACAAAAACTAAACCAACATATTAACTACATTTCCCCAGGTCCTATAATTGCTTATTGGGACGGCAGTACTACCTGAAATAGACTATAGAGAATGCCTTAATTGCCACGACTCTCAGTCATGATAAGTGGATGTTATAAACAGTGTGTGACAGGAGCCTCATTTTGTTTATATTCCACACTGATCCAAACCCATTTCTTGGTGTTCCACATTGATTTTAGTTTTGCGGTGTTTTGTTTGTCAGACACACTTCTGTTCCTCTGCATTAAAGAAGAGTAAGATTGAAGCATAATCATATGCAACTGAATAGCAATTATTTGCCCTAATGACTATTCTCATGTTCATCTGGAATTCATGCACTTTACTTATACTGTAAAAAACATATCACGTGCTAATTTTTTGAAGAACCAGAAAGCATTTGATTTTGAACCGGATACTTTGGCAAAATTGGCATTTCCTGTTTAACTTCTTTACCAAGACTGGCTAGATGTGGCATGTAGGTTTTGGGTCAACTTGTCAAACATCTTGCACAAATTTGATAATTTGCCTCCCCATGAACAAGAGTTTCTCTTGTATAAGCTTGAGAATGTTTGATCATAAATTATAAACTTTACGTGTGCAAACCTATCACACTGTCAATTTAGATCATAGTAAAACCCTGTTTACTTGGGTTGTTCCATTTGGAAACCTAAATCCCCAGTAATTGTTTCTAGCCTTCTCCCGGGAAGGTTAAGGGATAGAAGGAAAAGAAGATTGATTCTTGTTTGGCATTCGAACTAGGTGCCCCGTGGTGGGGGGGTAGTCCTCTCCCATGACCAGGGAGGACAAGCCACGATGGTATTGCTGGCCCGGCCAGTGATTTTTGTGCCATGTGTGTACGATGCCATCATGCATCTTTTTTGAACTTTTGAAAAGATTAAGGTAGTCTCCAGAGGTGTATGTATTTAAAACTAGAAATAGCCCATTGGGGGGTTTCTTCATTTGAAATCCACCCCCCAAATTGAAAATTTCTTCTTCCCATGAACACCGTGTTACTTTTAGAACAGAGAAGCTTCTTTCAAACACTGAATCATAAGCCCTTTTGGAGTTCCTTTCTGGCGCAGGTCCAACCTTTTGGCGGTGGGGAATAACCCCCTTTCCTGTGCATGTCGATCCCTGTACAACTTCGAATGGCGTCCCCTTCATGGGTAGAAGATGCATGCAAATGCACACTGATATTGTACTGATACTAAAGAATCACTTTCAAGCTTGCGCTGGATTACAGAAATGCTGGTATGGGTTACATAGTTGAATCTTGCTTTCCACCTAAATTGCCTTGTAAATTCTAGTTAAGCGCAATACTGTCTGTGCTCGTACCGGCTCAATGCACTTTCCATCCTGAAGTACAACATTCCCCCACAAATTTCCAACTGGCCTGGGTGAATTGACTGAAACTTCCAAAGGGCTTATATTCTCTAGAACTGGCTGAGTTAAGATTATGATACTCCCAACTCTCAGAAAATATGGATGTTATCATAATATAAGTAATTTTTGGCTAAAGAAATTATGGACCATTGATTTAGTTGGTTCAATTAATATTTAATTAATGACTTAGGATAGTAACATGAGCACATAGGGAATTAGTTTATATAATTTCCATGAATAATCAACGAACCTCCTTTCTGATAAGCAGTTTTTCGCTACTATTGCCCTCTCATGGTACCAGGTTACAGTGAACAGTGTATAGAGTAGGCTCTTTCCTGTTGTATTCTGTTATTTGCAGGCTCATTTGTCAATTCAAGCGGTTATCTTCTGTAAAATTAGATCATAGTCTGTGCTTTGCCCTTCCTGCTTCTCAAATGTGCTTGCTATCGCGACAACTGAAAAAATGGTATGTAACAACTATGTTGGGTTCCTGCCTGAGATAATGTCTCAAATTGCCCATGAATATGTTGATCCTTTCCCTGCTCCCGATGCCTTCGTGCGTGCCTTATCATCACCTTCAAATATAAGAAGGCGTGTGATAATTACAGTTAAAGACAACTTTCTGTTGTCGCAAGGCAATTTACAGATAACTTCAACATGTGTGGGTTATTTTCAAAGTCAGCGAGCCTGATTAGTTTTTACAGGAAAGGGTTTTTAAACTTAAGGTAGGTTTTTGTTTGAGGTGTGCTGAGGAGAATGGAAAAGTCTGTTTTGATGTTGAGACTTGCAACTCGAGGTTAAGAATCTTGTGAAAATGGAACTCTAGGATTAAGATCAAGGTTTAAGATTGAGTGAATGGGTAGTGTTTTACTTCTAGGATGAATAAGATTTGTGTTAAACTATCTTGTTCCACCGATGTGAACACTGAGATATGATCGAGGATGGTGTTTTTCATCTTGGGATAAAGATTAATAGTTAGATTGAAGTTGTTAGGATGTTGTTGATCTTGTGATATTTTAAAAAACAAGTCAGTGGGTGACACCTCTGTGACTTGGGTTCCAAAGGTCAAAGTAAAGAGGTGCAAATTAAACATAATCAAATGACACAAATACTATGTCATCTGTTTTGTCTCTTGTAAATATTTAGAAGTCCAATAGTGACACATCTTGACCTTCATTTAGAGGGTCAAGATTCTCAACTTGAAAATGCTCAACTGACAC